>PTEX01000117.1:1650385-1663128 GCA_003342815.1 Eudromia elegans | reverse complement strand
AGCTGCGGTGTACGTTTTAATGGAAGTTGTTGGGAGAATTATTGATTTTGTTAGTAATGTTTTTGAAATGGTGCCATTCCCTTAAATCTGTCAGGCCCTCTTTGACGGCGTGGCTGGGAGCAGTTCTGCATCCTTCATTAGTTTTTTAATACACAATAATTTCCCTTAACTCATCACTGCAGAGCAGGATTGGCCGTGCGCTCGGTAACCATTTCTCCTACATACCAAGCTATTGCAGCAATAATTATGAACAGAACGAATTATTACGGATATTCATTATAGAATACAATTACTCCGAGCTGTGCTCTGTTGCTGCACTTCTCAGAGCTATCACTCACTTGGAGTAAATGGTTTCATTATAAGCATGAAGGGCAAACTTAATACACTTCTGATTCATAGCAAACAGCRCAAGAAACCATCTCTGCTGTTCCTCCCAGTGCTTGCTGTTGGCTCTGGACGAGGGAATATAACATTAAGAAAGAAGTGGCTGGTGCCCAAGACTCGCGAGCTGAACGCGGGGACGCTGGGTGCCGACGGGAATGTCTGTAGGGCGGCTAGGGAGCCGGGAGAGGCCGCAGCGCGACGTGGGTTTCTCTTCGCTGGACGCATGCCCTGCTCTGGGGCTGGGGGCTGGCAATGGGCTGCACCCGCGGGACTCGCCGGAGCGGCTGCCGATGGGCTGCAAGGTGCTTCCCTGGAGTTCGCGTCCCGGACGTGTCCTGGAGCGGTCAGGACARGCCCTTGCAGGGGACCCTGCTGTGCAGCGGGAGGAAGGTGCCGTCCTCAGCTCAGGCTCCCGGGTGCMTTGAAGGGGACGGCGCCCGAGCCCGGCGGGCAGCCCGGTCCCAGCCCAGCCCAGTCCATGCCCAGCCCGGTCCATGCCCAGCCCTCGGCTCCTGCCCTCGCTGCCTCGCCAGCCTGYGCTGCCAGATCTGATTTCTCTCTGCAGACTCCTTTTCCTGGCCTCTCTTCCCTCCTCCTCCTCCCTGTCTCCCCTCCTCCTTTTTCCCCCCTTACTCTTGAATCTCTATTTCTTCTTCTCTGTTCCAGCAAAACGATATCAATCAAGGTGATAGATGATGAGGAGTATGAGAAAAACAAGACCTTCTACCTAGAGATCGGGGAGCCCCGGCTGGTGGAGATGAGTGAGAAGAAAGGTGGGGGACCTGCTCCGGGGCTGCCCCAGCCCGTGTGTCCCTGTGTGGCTCACTCATGCCTGGCACCCGCACCACTCAGCCCACATCCCCGCGGCCTACGGAAGGGGCAGGAGCCAGGGCGCCCGTCCAGCCTCGGGACCGGCCTCGCTCCAGCCCTTCTCCGTACGCCCGCGGCGGGAGACGTGCAGCCGCTTTCCCCCGCCCGGCCATCTCTGGCACCACGGCACCCGGGCGGACGTGACGTGCATGAGCGTGTGATGCCGATCATGTGTTTGCCTTTGTCTTGTGTTCCCACAGGAAATTCATTACCCTTAGAATACTTGACCGTGAGGAGTATGAGAAAGAGTGCAGTTTCTTCCTTGTGCTTGAGGACCCAGTGTGGCTACGAAGAGGAGTGAAAGGTGTGAGAGTAAAACCAGACCAGCTCTCGAGACGCTGCCGTCCGCTTTCTCTGTGTCTCCCTACTCTCACACTCCTTTCTCCTCGCACTTTGGCTCCCGGCCGGTTTTGCCCTCCTTCCTTCGAAGCTTAAGCCGCTGCGCCCTTTTTGCTCTGTTTTCTTTACTCTTTTGTTTCGTGCAGCCCCTCCCTGTGCCCGGAGGGCCCCGTGTCCCCGGGCAGGGGCTGGCCAGCTCYGCCAGCCTCCYCCAAGAGGCCTTTTGAATGCGCCCYRTGGCCACCTCTGCCTCCAGCCGAGCAGCAGACGCAGCCTCGGCAGCATAAAACACAAGGGGTGCCGCGTTGTTTGTGTCAGGGGAAAAGAGCCTCGGCTTGAAGCGAACCGCATGGCCAAAGCAGTAACCTCGGCCCTTCCTACCGTGGCGAGGCTCTGGAAGCAGCTCCGGAGCTGGTAATAGCATGAGGTGCGATCGCTCTAGAAGAAATTGGGTTACGCTCAGGCARAGCTCCCCGGCCGTGTGCTAGATAATAGCTGCTCGCAGGAATAATAAAAACAATTCCTGCTTTCATCATGGAAAATAGAAATAGCTGCACGCCAACTGCAAGCCCTCCCAGAAAGACAAGGCACACTCCTATCCCCACGTCCTTTTTCTTTTTCCCTTTTGTCCTGCGAGGAAATTAGAATTCGTGGTGACAGCTAATCTTTGCGCACGCGCCGGGGCTGAGCAAGAAGCAGTTYCACAGTTACTTAAGCTAATGAGCTGCAGCACCGCAGCCCGTTCCGGAGGCCGGTGCGAGACGCGGCAGCAGCGCTCGCTCTGCCTCCTGCCCTGGAGCTGCTTTCCAGCCGCTGGCCCTCAAGCTCCCCCATCAGCAGGCAGTGTTTTGACGTGCTCTTCCCGCAGGAGCCCGAGCGCTGCCCGTGYGGGCACTCTGAGGCACTTGTTCTAGGTGCCAAGCCCTGTGGGGAGGCCCCAGCTGTAGCATCCCTGCCAGCAGCTTGCCTGGTGTCGGTGGGGCTGGCCAGGCTTGGCCCATGGACGCAGGACTCGGAAGCCGGGGCTGCTGGTGCGTTCTGTTTGCAGAGCTTGGTGGGACTCGGGGCGTCCATGGGCCACCATGAGCATCGCCAGGCTTCTGACTCAAGGWTTCTGAGGAAGCTTGAGCTCTGCAACTCCCTAGCGAGAAGTTTAGAAGGATGCATATCCACTGGAGGGCTGTGCTGCCGTTCTGAGGGACCTGGACAGGCTGGAGAGATGAGATGGGCAGGAGGGAGCTCATGAAGTTCAGCGAGGGCAAGCCCTGTGTCCTGCACGTGGGCAGGAATAACCCCCTGCTCCAGGACAAGCCGGGGTTGGCCTGCGGGAGAGCGGCTCAGCAGAGAAGGATCTGAGGTCCTGGGGCACAAGAGGTTTACCACGAGTCAGTACCGTGTTCCCGTGGCCTAAAGGGTCAGTGGCACCCTGAGGGGCCTCAGGAGAGGGTYACCAGCAGGTTGGAGGGGTGATCCTGCCCCTCTGCTCAGCCCCATTAAGGCTGCATCTGGAGTGCTGGTTCTGGGCTCCCTGGTGYGGGAGAGACGTGGAGCTGCTGGGATGAGCGCAGCAGGGGCTGCCGGGATGATGGAGGGGCTGGAGCATCCCTCCTGRGAGGAGAGGCCGAGAAAGCCGGGCCTCGCCTAGGGAAGGCTGAGGGGACCCTTATCAATGTGCATGAGCATCYGAAGGGAGGTTGAGGCAAGGCTGTTTCCAGTGGTGGCCAGCAATACGACAAGAGGCAACGGGCACAGACAGAAACCAGGAAGCTCCGTCTGAAAATGGGGAAAAAACTTCTTATCTGTGAGGATGGGTCCTCGACCACGATGCCCAGAGAGGCTGTGGAGCCTCCATCCTTGGGGATAATCACCAGGCGTCTGGGCAGCGCGCTCTGGGTGTCCCTGCTTGTGCAGGGCGGGTTGGAYTGGGCAAGGCCCAAAGGTCCCCTCCAACCTCAACCCTCCTGTGATTCTGAGAGGCCCTTTACTGCTTTGGCCATCCGGTGACTCRTCCTTGCTCGTTTTTTTGCACTCGTGCTTTTCCATGAGATAAAATGAGTGCCCCAGAGCCTAGCGACATCTGAGACACGTTGCCGGTCGCAGCCACGGAGGAGCCTTTCGTCTCGTTTGGGGACACGCGGCACCGTGCGTGCTGCGGGGAGCTCCTTGGCACAGCGCATGCCGTGGGGAGCCCCCTCACCGCGTGCGGCTCCACGGGGGCAGCCGGACGAGGCCAAAGGCAGTAGCCACCGCACTAGGGTCTGTTTGTCCTCCTGGGCAGATCTGCCACCAAGACAAAGGAAGACCTTGCACATCCGATTCCAAGGGGATAAATGAATTTTTGGGAGCGTGCCTTTTAACCCCATGTTTGCAGTGCTTCTTTTTTATTATTGTTATTACCATCATCATCACTATTTTAACTCTGCAGCCCCATGAAACACGTGTGCTCCTTCAGCACTGGCGCACGTCTCTCGACACTAACGGCATCCTGCAGCTTTACAGATCCGAAGCCTCTGGCTGGGGATGCGGAGCCTCCCTGCAGACGTTTTCCATTTTTCCATCATTTCGCTGTATCATTTACTGTCTCTTCTTCTGTGTTTGTCTCTGTCTGTCTTCTCCGCAGCCCTGTTGTTGAATGAGCTTGGTAAGCGCGCATCCATCTCTCTGCCCTCTGCCTCTCTGTCCCCCGGGAGCTGCCTGGAAAGCGGTTCCTGGCTCGGGAGCCCCTGCCGAGGGGCTGGATYGTGCACGCGAGGCCAAAACATGGAGAAAAACGCACAAAATGGGAACAACGGGGAGGGGGGGTTGGGAGGCTTCCATCTCCGGGAGCCCGCATGGCCTCCGGAGTCGCCCGGGGGCCGGGGCCGGTGCCCCCGCTCCCACTCGGCGGGGACCCGGGGCCGCCGGCGCTGAGTAACCCTGTCTCTCCTTCTCTCCTTCCTGCTGCTCTCTGGGGTGTTGGGGGGGCTCGCTCAAGGCGGCTTCACCGTCACAGGTAGGGATTTCTGCCCTCCCCCCCGTGCCCTGCTGCGTGCCCTACCCCGCTCTATGCGCGCTCACCCCGCTCTCTCCTCTCGCCCCTGCTCGCCGGTGCCCGCGGTGCCGCAGGGAAGCTCCGGCAYGGTAAGGGGGCCGTGGTGGCGGGGGCGCTCGCGGGGGTGGTGCTGCAGCCTCCCCCGGCCCCGCTCACCCGCTGCTCGCTCCGCCAGGCCGGCCCGTCCTCAGGAAGGTCCAGGCTCGAGAGCGGCCGCTCCCGTGCGCCGTGGTCGCCCTCCGAGGTACCGCGGCCCCCGAATGCCCACTGACACAGGCGAGGGCGGCGGGAGGTGGCGCCTCCCGGCCCCCACTCACAGCCAGCCCTGCCGGTYGCACCGGCCTCGGCACCGCCGCTCCAGTGGGCGCCCCGTGTGCCCCGGCAGCCACCGCGGTGCCCGCGCAGCCCCGGGCGCCTCTCGCCTCACGAGTCGCCTCTTGCCTTGCAGAGGAGAGCGAGGAGAAGCAGCCGCTGACCAGCAAGGAGGAGGAGGAGCGGCGCATTGCCGAGATGGGGCGCCCGGTGCTGGGCGAGCACTCCAAGCTCGAAGTCATCATCGAGGAGTCCTACGAGTTCAAGGTACCCGCGGCCCCGCGCTTGCGCTCGGCCAAGTCACGCTTACCCCTCTCCTCCCCCTGACGTACTCTGATCCCGTGGTCTCTGTGCTCCCACCYGCAGAACACGGTGGACAAGCTCATTAAGAAGACGAACCTGGCCCTGGTGGTGGGCACCAACAGCTGGAGGGAGCAGTTCATCGAGGCCATCACCGTCAGCGCGGGTAAAGGCTCGTGCTGAAGTGCTTTCCCCTCTCGTGTTGCCTGGGCCCGCAGTCCTGGCCGCARGGGGCAGTTCGGGCGGGAGACGCTGCAGAGTTCACTGTAGTGTCCATAGAAATGGAAGAGCATGGCGAGCCTGCAGTGCCACCGCTGTCTGATGCACAGGTGACCTCCTGCCACAAGGGCTTCGGTGGCACCTCACCGAGGAGCGTCCCGGTGGCTGTCAAACGGCAGGGGGAGAAGTCATGTTAGCGAGAGAAATCTGGGGGCAAAGTGTGCTTAAAGACCCTAAGGTCGCACTGGATCTCCAGGAGGGCGATCAGAACTTCTTGAGATGCCAAATGCCTCCAAGCCCAGCAGGCAAGCACAGACACCACCACCCGGCTGAGGAGACAGGCGGCTCTAGGGAAAGATCCCCTGCGTTTGGCTTCCTGGGGAAAACCCTGCTGCGTAACTCCTAAAGCCCAGGCCACGGGCGGGAACCGCTGTGACCATGTTGTTGGCCTCTGCTCTCTTTGGAGACACCTCTTCTTSTCACGGCTCGAGCAGGAAGGCAGGGTGCGAATCCTGTCATTTCTTGCCTGAAACTTCACCGCATATGTTGGCAACCCCAGAGGTCGTGGCTCAGTAGCGACTTGTGCTGTTTGTGATCATGTCTGCACCTCTCTCCTGAAGAAGCGCCTTTCCCTCAGAAACACCAGCTGAACTGAYTTCAGGGGAGCCAGCGCCAAGATCATCAGTATGTCCAGAACTCAGTTCAGGTCTACCAGTAGCGTTGCCACTCCTGTGGGAAGCTGGAGACAGAGTCTCCTCCAGATGTGGTTTCAGAAGCAGGAGACATCATAACTCGCTGCTTGGAAGACACAGGCCCTGCAGCCCAGCCGGGGCTGCCTGTGTACACACACTAGGGCAAAATCAACCAGCTTAGATTAAATCACCGAGAAGGGTGATTTGAGCTCATCTGGCTAATTTTATGTTGACATCCAAGAGAGGACATTTGTACTTCCTACCCCAGCCTCTGCAGTGCAAGGACAGCCCTCTGACCGGCACAAATTGGAAGTGATGGCCATCCTATCTTCCCCTTGCCTCCGAGAGCAAGGACAGGACAGCCATCCCCTTCAGTTCGAGCAGCCATCCCCTTCAATTGTTGTCTCTCCCTTCATAGCATTGTTATTCTCAAAGCCTCCAGCCAAGAAGCTTCCCATTATTTTGGATATGGCACGGATATATTATGTGAGACAGTCCTTGCTGCAGGTTTTGTAGCTAATACAACTAAAATAATCTATGCCAGAATCAATTACTTAATTGCATTCCATATTATAGCAAAGATTGTCACTGGTCCTTGCATCTCACCTATGTGACACATTGCTGTGCCTTGAGCATGCAGCCACCAGCAGCGCTGGAAGGGTGATGAGCAGAGATGCAGTGCTGGTGAACGTGGGCAGACTCTTGTGAATGGCCATGCAGCGCCTGCCTTTGAGCTCCCCACCCAAGCTTTTGCCAGGGTTTAGCTCCTCTGGTCTTGTACTGGCTGAGTTAACCCACTTCCAAGGCTGGCGTTTGGGTCTGTGGGTGCGAGCRTGTGAAAATCACGTATCCCTGCTTCCCAATGCCAAGGGGGTGAGCAGGTAGGAGAAGGGCTTGCAGCGGGTTTGTGCCAGGCCCTCGGAGTCGTCATCGGCCTTCGCGCTGCCTTTCCAGACGGCTTGGCAGGACTGGCAGCTCCTTGGGAGACAGCACCGCTATTCCTGCTTAACTGAATGCTGGCAGATCCGCAGGCATGTCAGAACAGTGGCCCTCCTGCTCATTTTTTAATCTGCTTTATCATTTCCATAAGTATTTAGATCCGTGACAGTCCTGCAGCTGTACAGTTTGGGAGAGATTTACATTTCCTGCTGGAAAACTATGGTGTCAGCATAGCACAGGGTGCCCTGCAAGGAGCAGCCTTGGTGCAGTGGGCAAATAAAAGGCCAGTGGGCGTTTCCCAGATGAAAAACACGTTGCTTATTGCCACCATGACACACAGGAACGGGACGCCTACACCTGCTCGATACCAGCACCGTGCTTCCCTTCGGTCACCACTTCTGCCGCAGCGGGCGCAATGCTGGGAGGTTGACCAGGAGGCAGCGTCCCGTCCCTGCGCCGTAGAGAGAGATGCCCGCTTCTCCCTGCCTCCTGCTTACCTGCTGCTCCCGGTCTGCAGAGGTGCTTCAAAGCCAAAGCGCTGAGGGAGGTTCCCCCCAGGTTCTTTGTRACTTTATGGAGTGAAATCCTGAAAACCTCTGAAGATGGAGACGTCCGTTGCCCCAACTGTGTGTCCCACTGCTCTAGGAAAGAAGTTTTTGCTGCTGTCCAGCTGTTACCTCCCAAGCTACAGCTGGAGAAGGCTGTCCCTTGCTGAACTGCTTGTCAGTGAGTTTGGCTTGCTGTATCTCCCCACCACGACGCCGTGGGCGAGAGCCCCTGGGGTGCAAGCAGATGGCAGGGGCCCGTGTGGCAAACCCGTGACTCTGGCACCCCTCACAGGTTCCCAAAGCTTTTACTCTTCTTCCACGGGTTTGGCCTCGACCTTCCCAGGAGGGCTGCTTCTCCCAGAGATGCTGCTGTCATGGCACAGAGCCACCCTTTGAATGCAGCAGTAATTGACACACACTGGTACACAGCATACAGCAAGACCCTTTCATCCTGCTTGCAGGAGATTTTATACATATCAAAGGTCCTTGTTGTGGAGGAGCATGCGGAAAGAAGAATGGTGGCCTGGGCCAGCAATGGGGGGCAGACAGGAKTTGTGTGGTCTGATTCAGCGTATGCTGCCTGGTTGTCATTGTGGCTGCAGGGTGAAGCAGGACGCAGAGCCATCATCCCTCACGTCTGGTGTTCGGTGGGGTAGGCTTTGTCACCTCACGCACTGTGATGGAGTGGAGATTTCATCGGGTGCTCGTGGAGTCCTTGTATCTTGGGCCCCTTGCTCTCCTGTCCTGGGGTCTCCTGTGCTGAGGACTCCTGCTAGAAGGGAGCTTTGCTGCTCCAYGTCTCTGGAGGGAAAAAATACATCAGGGACAAGGGTGAAGTGCTGCTCCCAAGGCCAGGGGTGTCCTTCACACAGCTCGCCATGGTCTTTGAATGCCTGGTGCCTGCGGCTTAGAAACCCATTTCCATGTGTCCCAGGTTCCAGAAAACGAGATATTTGGAAGTCATGGCTTCTAGGGCCATCTCTGAGCCCAAGGCATGAAAGAGGATGTCTGGTGAGGTGGCTTTGCCAACCCCCCGGGACAGGTGAGTCTAATCTGGCACTGATGGTTTTTTTTCCAGGGGAAGATGACGACGATGACGAATGTGGGGAGGAGAAGCTGCCCTCCTGCTTCGACTACGTGATGCACTTTCTCACCGTCTTCTGGAAGGTCCTTTTTGCCTTTGTGCCCCCGACAGACTACTGGAACGGCTGGGCCTGCTTCGTGGTCTCCATCCTCATGATTGGCCTCCTGACAGCTTTCATTGGCGACCTGGCCTCCCATTTTGGCTGCACCATCGGCTTGAAGGACTCCGTGACCGCAGTYGTGTTCGTCGCACTGGGAACGTCAGTGCCAGGTGAGGCCAACAGGAAAGTTCCTCCCGAAGCTCCATCCCTGTCCAGTCAGGTCTCACATTGGGGATGGGAAAGCAAGGCACACGGAGGGGCTCAGCTCTTTCCTCCAAGACCTAATGAGGAGGGATCTAAAACATTCCTGGAAGCTGTGAAKCATGGAAATCTCAGGTGGGAGAGGAAGATGGAGCCAGGGATGTGAATTCCGTCCTCATGCTTCTTTCTCTCACCAGTCCCCAACTTCCAATAATCAGCACTTGGGTGCCCTAAAGGCTTGAAAATGGCCTAAAGATCTTGGGGCTAGAAAAAAAAAATCAACACAATAAAAAGAGAGGATAGATTTGGACAAAGGAAGGAAGGAAAGGGAATTTTTGGACTTTTGGAGCTTTAAGGCATTAGTCTGCAAGGGTGCTTCATAGTCTGAACCACCTAAAACTTCCCTCCTGCTGACAAAAGCTGGCATTTAAGGAAACATTTCAGAAAGGCAGGAGATTCTATTTATGGCTGCTTCTGACTTGTCCTGTTTGAATAAGATACCTCCAGACCACGTTGTATTGTCTGGGCATTGGCTGAGCTCCTCAAAGGAGAAGGCCAGAGAGTGGACAACACGCAGCGAGATCAAGCATCTCATCCGGTTCATTTATTGAGGTTCTGGAGCTGGTTTTATGGAACAAAATACAAATACCTGGCCTGATAGAGGGTATAAAAGGCTAGTGGCGTTTGGTGGGTGAGTCCCAGCTCCGCTCCTGCGGTGCTGCAGCTGCTGGGGAGCCAGGCACCCTCGGTGCAGACCTTCTCTTCCATAGAAGGGTTGAAAACTGAGCTCTTCTCCACCAGCGTGTCAGGGTCTGGGCAAGACACTGCTGAGGCAAAGAGGCAAAAATTCAAAGTGTGTTTCTCTGCCTCCTCTCCACAGACACCTTTGCCAGCAAAGTGGCCGCCACGCAGGACCAGTACGCGGACGCCTCCATCGGGAACGTCACCGGGAGCAACGCCGTGAACGTCTTCYTGGGCATCGGGGTGGCCTGGTCCATCGCAGCCATCTACCACGCGGCGCACGGACAAGCCTTTCAAGTCTCRCCCGGCACCTTGGCCTTCTCCGTCACCCTCTTCACCATTTTTGCTTTCATCAGCGTGGGCGTGCTGCTCTACCGGCGGAGACCCGAGATCGGAGGTGAGCTGGGCGGGCCGCGGACTTCCAAGCTGCTCACGTCCTCCCTCTTCATCCTCCTTTGGCTCTTGTACATATTCTTCTCATCTCTGGAAGCCTACTGCCACATAAAGGGCTTCTGAAGGAACACTCAGAGATAGAAATTGTATATATATCTATATGTATCTATATAGAGCGATATATAGGTATAGATATAGATATAACGCTGTGTATAATGAACAGAGAAAGAATAAAGGAGATTTGCCATGTTCACACACCTGCTGACGGGGAGCCGCTTTGGAGCCTTCTTTGAACTAGAGACGGGAGCCCAAAGCTGGCAGCACCTCGGCCAGGGCAGCGTCCCGGGCAGCGCCGGCCCTCCCGGAGCAGCCGCGAAGCCGCCGGACCCTCTGCTCGCGCTGGGCAGGACAAGGCGCCCGCACCCCGGGGCGGCACACCAGGGAGGCAAGGAGCACGCGGGCACCGACTTCCCACCACGGCCCGCCTGCCTTCCCTGCGAGGGTCGGTGCGAGGAGCCGCTGATCCGCCTGGAGCCCGGGAGCCTTCCAAGGATAAAACCACAACCTTCGCGCCGCCCGAGTTTCCTTTCCGCCCCTCTCCTGCCCTCTGTCTGCTCTTCGTGCCGTTCCGGCGTGTGTACGGTTGGCATCTCTGCCCGTCCCCGCTCCCGCCCGCTCTCCGGGCATGCTGTTGTGGTCCTCGTAGCCTTTCTGCATGACCGAAAGGAGCCCTCCCTGTACATAGCACCCGCAGCGGCAGCGCTCCCGCCCGCGCGGGCGCCTGCAAGCGCTCCCCTCCGCCGCTTTATTTATTTCCCGCTCCTTYGGGGCCTCGAGCTCGCCGCCTGCCCGGGTGCGGAGGGGACGCCCGCACCAGCCCCGCTCCGGGCAGCGCCAGCAGCGGYCCCGCTGGCCCCGGCCACGCGGAGGGGACCGCGGGTGCCCACGTGGCCGCAACCCCCTCGGGCCCCGCTCCCGCCGCCGGGGAAGCAGCGGCAGGAACCTTTGTTATCTCGCTGCGAGATTCCCCCCGGAGTGCAAGGAATTTTTTATTATTGTTTCCTCCCCTCCTTGTCAAATCCTCCCCTCACTTCTGGCGGGGTCCTGGGGCTCTCGGCAGCCCCTGTGCCCTGGCTTTGGGGAGGAGGTGATGGCGAGCGCGGCCCCGTCCTCGCCCGCTCGCCCCCCTCGCGTTCTCTTTGTGTGTGTTACCCACCCACCGTAGGCAGCGAGCCCACTAGTTGTGATGATCCTAATCAATGGTACACGATGCACAGCCAAATAAAGTTTGTAATGACTCCCTGTGCAGCCCGCCGTGCTCCTGCATCTTTGCTCCGGGACAGCCCTGCTGCCCCCGCACCCCAGCKGGGCACTGCGCCCACCTCTCCCACAGCTCCCCGGGGGGGGGTCCCGGCAGCGCAGCCCCCCCGCTGCAATCTGACACCACCCAGTGCCCACCGTTCACCCAAGCGCCCAGAGACAGGGAAGCCGCAGCCACYAGCGCAGCCACCTCYGCTGGGCTCTGCTCCCTGCCCGGACCCCTRTCGTCACCATGGTCCTCGCCGCCACCACGTGTGAGTGAGCGACCAACCCGGCAGCCTTTGGGCCTGCAGCGTTGGAGGGCCTGCGGTGACCCTGAGCCCACGTCCCTGCCTTCATGAGGCTGTGTCGGCCCGGGGCAAGGCAGGGAAGCACTGAGGCTGCTCCRGGGACACACGGAGCAGGAGCGCACGCGGCCCACGGCAGGGCTYGGGCTCTGCAAAGCACGCCCAGGACAGTGGGGCAGCCACAGGGAGCGGGGCAGCCATGGGACAGCGGGGCAGCAGCAGGACAGTGGGGCAGCCGCAGGGAGAGGGGCAGCCGCAGGGAGCGGGGCAGACGGAGCAGAGCGGGGCAGCCGCAGGGAGAGGGGCAGCCGCAGGGAGCGGGGCAGACGGAGCAGAGCGGGGCAGCCGCAGGGAGAGGGGCAGACAGAGCAGAGCAGGGAAGACGCAGGGAGTGGCCCGCAGGCCTTCTGAGCGGGGCCCATTGCTCCAACCCAGGCATCGTCCGTGCAGGACCATGGCCCTGCCCAGCATCTGCCTCTGGAGGCCTCGGAATAGAACGTGCACGCACACTCACACCTGGCCTGGGCTGGGCCTCCTTTCTAAGGGCTGTCGGGAAGCCCATGGGAATCCCACGGGATGGGGCGGAAAAGCCTGGCTGGATTTTTCTCCTGGTGCAGCTCAGCCTTCCCGGGTACTGGCCCCGTAACTTCCCTGGGGATTTGTCCTTCTCCTTGGCACGCTGCCCCTTCCAAGAGGCAGGATTATGGGTAGAAGCTGACTTACCTGCTCAGGTACCACAGAAAATGACCTAAGAGTATCCCGGCAGCGACCTAAATGCCTATGTCAGGGACAAGTCCTCATCTCCTGTAACAGAGCTGCTTCCATTGTCCGTCCCCATGGAATACTTTAGTGCGAGGTTCTGAGTGACCATCAACACCAGCTCAGAGAAAGGAATGCAAACGGGTTTACCTGCCGTGGACCGTGACCCGGGCAGCTTTTCCACGCACAGAGCGCAGCCTGCAGCTGGCGGAGCTGTCCTCCAC
>PTEX01000117.1:1563750-1649795 GCA_003342815.1 Eudromia elegans | reverse complement strand
CACAGCGCCCGGGGATGAGGGCGGTGGTTCGTCCCCCCAGGGCACAGCGGCCGGGGGCTGCACCCGCCCTCACGCCAGCCCTTCACGTGAGGCACCGAGGGAGCGACCGCACCAGCGCCCTGCGCGTCTCGGCAGCCTCAGCATCCGCCGCCTGCGGGTCTGGGGCTCCGCAGGGCTCCAAAACACGAAAAGCAGCCAAAGGAGGGGCAAACACAGGAGATGGGCACGCGGGGTCACATCAGTGTGACCCGCCACCCCAATATGCTGTAAATACAACACACGAGTACCTAACACACTCCTGTGCCTACGCGTGGCTCTSCTGAGCTCTGCCTGAGCTTCATTACGGTGATGGAGCCCCCCCGTTACTGCAGCATGCCCAGGTGAGGGCTTGTGGTGGGTTCCACCCGGCCCCTTACCACCCTCCTCTTGTTTAGGCGGCTGCAGAGCCAGCACCAGGTTCAGGGCTGAGCTTTGGGCTCGGGCCACTTGCAGCTCGCAGCGGAGCGGCTCCCGGGAGCCCCAGGAGGCCCTCCCGGAGCAGGGCAGGATGGTGCTAGATCATGTAGCTCCAGGAAGAATTATTCCTTTATTAAAGAAAAAAAAAAAAAATCCCAGAAGTTGCATTTGGTATATTAGCTCCAGCCTGCATGTGCCCTGGAAGCTCCCTGTGGGCAGCGTGAAGAGCCTGGAGCTCCACGCAGCCTCGGAGCCCACGCAGCCGCAGGCTCCCTGCCYGCCTCTCCGGCCAAAGGACACTTGCCACGGTGACGGTCACAGTTTGGTTTTATTAGAGTACGGAGCCACGGGAGGGCAGGCCAGCCCCCGCAGAGGCCGCCCACGCCGCCACTGCCACCGCACAGGGCGGGGGACACGGCCCTGCAGGGCACCAGGGTGGCACAGGGTGGCAGAAGCAGCGGACGCGATGTGCGGCGGCTGTGACCACACTCACAGCTGGGGAGCGGGAAGCACGGCCCGAGCGCGCCACGTGTGCCGAGGGCATCGCAGGGGAGGCGGGGCGGGCACGAGCCAAAGYGAGCCGAGAGCGGCCTCGCTGGGGAGGACGACGCACACCAAACGCGGTGGCCTAAGTGACAACATGGCTGCAGCGGGCGCCTTGCCATGGACGGGAGCCACCAAACCCMCGTGGAAGCGAAGGAGGACGGTGCCTGCGGCTGCCAGCACCACCCAGGGCTCTGCTCCACTCGCCTGGTCAGTGCTGCTGAGGTGTGGGACCCACAACGGGGGCCGTGGAATGTAACTGAGCGCAGCCCAGAAAAAAATATATATATTTTTATATATATTTATATATATTTTTTAGACTATATCATAAAGACTTTTTTTGCAAGCAAGCAGTGGATACAGCACAACTTCAACACTATTAAACACCTAGGAGAACAAGTTGCCAAGTTAGCAGTGAGCTGTATTTGAGACACGTGCTCAGGTCAGAAGCAGAGTGAGGAGCAGCATGCCAGACAAGACCTGCGGGCCCACAGCCATCCCGACCCACCCGGGTAGCGACGCCGGGAGCTACGACGTGTCCCTGTGCTCGCCATGGAAAAGGGCGGCGTTTCTGTCACGGCAGGGAGGCCTCCTCCGTTTTCTGCACGTTCCTAGTGCGTCTGGGCAACACTTTGGTTTAGAGCAGTACTGAGTGCTGGCTCCCATCGACACGCTGCAGCGGCTCCTCGAGCCCTCTTGATACGTATACCTGTTCAATAAGTAGCTGCATGGGTAGCTTCATCGTCTCTGCTTAAACTAAGCATCACACAGAGGCGCTGGGCTGCACCCGGGTTAAACCAGCTTTTTTTTTTAAACAACGATGGGGGTTTCGCAGAAGCTCACAGCTCTTCAAGGGGAGCATGGTGCAGTCTGCCAGCAGTGAGGGCAGCTCCCCAGCTCACACCAGGCCTCGGCGGGTAATTTTGCACAGCGCCGTGGTRAGTAAGGAGACCAAACACGGACAAGTCGTGCCCAGCAGCCCCAGCAGAGCTGTGCTCGGGATGGCAGCAGGGCATCAGGGTAACAGAAAGCTAGAAAAATATATTATTAYGGGGTGCAGTTATTTTGGGGTAGGAGGAATAGGGTGCAGCACAAAAYAGGTGGAAAAGTAGATCTCAGAAATTACAGAAGAACCATACATTTTCTATTTAGATTGCAAATGCAAAATACAGAATTAACTAGGCAAATACTGATGACTAGGGGTTGGACACCAATCTAAGTAGCCCCATCCCCTCCAAATCATAAACGTTCCCAGCCTGGCTCATTCTGCAGCCTGCATTTATATGTGCACACATGTATCTGCATGGGATGTATACACACACGTGCATAGGGTACATCACAAATCCTCTTCACTAGCGCCACGAAGGAAGCTCTACCATCACAAGAAGAGAACAAGAAGAGAAAACAAGACCCAAGYTCATCTGAGAAAGGGCCATAAAATGGGGAAAGCCCTGCCAGGAGTATGTGCTCAACCCCACCAGCGAGAGCCGGCGTGGCAAAGAGCAGGACACAGTGGGAACACAGGAGGCAGCGGAGTCCTAAGCAACAGAATGAAGCGAGACACGGTATCACCCACCCCGCGACGGTCCCCGGCCAAAAACACGCGGGTGGGTTATGGAGGCCACACGCCGCAGGCACCACGAGCACTTCACTTCAGGTCCCCATCCCCTTCGCCTTGGATGGACTTCTTGATGCGAAGCAGCATCGTCGTAAGCCACTGATCCAAGCGCGATATCGAGTCAAACTCCTTAACCTGTTGGAGGGAGGGACAAAAGGTAAAAGGAGCAAAAGTTACATATAGTTATATACAGGAAAAAAAAAATGGGAACACTGCAAAAGATGCATGCTGCATTTTGCTTTGGCTTTTAAAGCTAGGTATCTGCATATTTATATACATATAGCTTTATATATATAACTTTATATATACACACACACACACACACACACACAGAGTGCTTTAAATACCAGGCTAGGGACTGGTGCAAGCCCTGGGAAGGGCAGGAGGTAAATGAGCAGCCCAATGGAGCCGACACTGCTTTGCAGGGAGGTTGGACCTCCGCAGCTCTCAGCCCATCCGTGTTCTGCATTGAGAGCCAAAAGGCTTCGCCGCAGGACCCGGACCCTGCCGGGGCAAAGCTGCAGTGCTGCAACACTGCTCATGCTGCAGGTGGCCCGAGCAGTGCAAAAAGCAGATTAAAAAGCAGAAGGTAATTCACGATTGCCCAGGAAGGGCGAGCGTCAGGGTACTCACTGCCTCGGTGTAGGCCTCGCAGTTCTGCTCCTCGTGGGCTTCCAGCAGTTTCTGGCACAACAGCACGCAAAGTCACGAGCGGTTCCGCTCCAGGGAAGCCCCTGCCGCTGCCTGCTCCCACCCGCCGCTCCACGGGCTCCCCCCACGGCTCTGCCCGTCTCCACCAGCACGGGACRGTCCCCACGCGCAGCGAGCCTGGTGTCTGCCACAAGGCTCAATCCCAAGACCAAACCTCATCAAGGGGGAAAGGTGCCGGGGAGAGGGCAGGACTCATTTTCAAACATGACAGCACTATTTTGGGACTGGTTTGGCTTACTTTTAATAGCTTGCACTCCCTCGAGTCCGTGAATGCTGGGAACATCTCCTCATACTTCTCGAGTGCCAGCTGGAAGAGAGAAGACAAGCCCTGAGTTCACACTGCATGCCAATACCTCCTTTTTACTTCAGTTCTAGTCCTGAAACACATTAGAGAGCTTGAGAAAACATTGCCAGGAATCCCACAAGGACACCCAGGCACAAATTGGGGCCAATCGGGGTCRGCTCCGGCTTGAATCCTTGAGTGGACAAGAGCAGCAACAGCAGGTTGGGACCAGGGACAGAAGCAGAACAAAGGAAGACTCCCAGCTTCTGACACTAGCCTTCAAAGAKGGTTTCTTAACACGTGCTGCAGATCTCTCACCTTTGAATCACTGCTGCTTGCTCTTAGATCCACTTGCTTGGCTGAATTTAATGCTGCTTTAGCCGTAAGAGCCCTTAAATCCGTGCCCAGGCACTCAGCCCTAGCAGCTCCCAGCCTGGCTCGCCCACAGCAATGTCCAAACAGCTCTCCTGGGAAAGCAGCACGGCACGGAGCCCCYTCCCTYCCCACACCCGTGGGGCAAAGCAGCATCTACGTGCAAAGGACAGTTTCAGGCCGTGCAACAGACACGCAGGTCGCAGCGCCTGCAGGAAGGCCCCTCCTGCAAAGGCCACGTGGGCGCGCGGAGCTCGGGACAGTCACCAACCTTAGCGTTCAGCTCATCCACAATGAAGTGGCACAGGGCAGCCTTGAAGAAGTACTCTTTTGCACTGTACTTGAGCAGAGGATTGTCCATAGTACTGGTTCCCACCTAGACACACCATTATTAAAGAAAATTACACCATTTAGAAATGATTTAAGAACASAGCAGCTAATTCACATTACACGTGACGCCATGTAACCAGTGACCAGTGAAGTAAGATCATGAAAAAAACTGCCAGAGTCTTTAAAAGAAACCCCGTTGGGAAGGTATATGGATTTTTGACTAAGCTAACGTGAAGGAAAACATCCCCAGCAGACTGTGTGCCCACGGACCTGGTACCAGACACTGACCCAGTTCAGGACACTGCTGCTTTTAAAAGCTTAGTCAACTCCAAAACAGGCAAGACTGGAAGAGTCCAAGACCTGGTACTGTCCAGGGACTACCACACTGATCTGCTTTCCATTTCCAATGAATTTTTTGCTTCAGATCAGACTTTTTCCCAATTTGCATTCCTCATCTGGTTTGCAGCATCATTTAAACTAACAAAACTTCCACCCTTGATGAAGCCCAAAGCTTACCACACAGGTGAAGACTTAAGGGCTCAGCTGAAYGCAACGGACAAAACGCAGCCTCACAGGGGAGAGCTCATTTCACTCTGTGTAACACTTGAACCCCGTCGCTGGTGCCTTTCATGCTAACCTGCTCATAGATCTCAATGGCCTTCTGGTACTGCTCCAGCTGAGCGGCGTAAGCAGCGACCTTCAGCAGACACTTGTTGGCTGAACTGCAATCAGTACAATTGACACATATATAAGGCATTAATAATGCATCCATATGCATCATACACCTAATGTACTAAAATAATAAATTAATACAAAGAAAGAAAGTAGCAGCATCCTGACCACTTGTGGGAGAAAAAGAACAACGAATCCTGTGCTCAGTCCCTCCAAGCAGTATTAGGAGTGAATACAGTGAACATACAGYGAATACAAAAGCTGCCTATCAGGGTAACTTTTGTTTTAATCAYCAAAACTCAGACCCCATGGCAGTGCAGGAGGACTTTCAGCTGGGCATGCATTTTCAACCYCACACTTCCTGTGTGGTCAGGATGGACTTCCAGAGCGAGCTAAGCTGGTTTGCAAGGAAGCAGAGTCTTGGATGTGAATCTAAAAGGATCATTTATTAGAAACTTGACTTGCACGAAAACATAGGGAGCCTAAGGTACGAAGGCTGCATTTCTAACTCTTGTCAAAAGCAACTCAAAGACAACGTTGCAAAGACAACTTGCCTGTTGGATTCTTCTCCTTTGTAGTAGTCTGCAGCCTGCTCGTAGTGTGCGATTGCCTGGAAGACACAAAATGCTTTTGAGACAGGGTTCTGGAGCACAGTGACTTTGGCAAAGCCCTCAAATACCTTCAATAAAGGGTCAATATTACTATTGAGATAGCTACTAAAAATGTTCATAAGCACAATGCAACACCTTATATTTTGCCTTATATATAATTAACTATTTTATTATTAAAAGACCTGTCCTGATGTAATGATTTAAGTAGGGAAGGTAATGTTGGAATTGTTCATAYGGACAAATAGGATCTGAAAAAGGACAACCTAGGAGGAAAATGATTCTCCAGGAAGTAACGCCTAGAGAGGATAAATCTGCATCCAACAAACCTCACTAAGATTTGTTAACCAGTTGACCTGCTGAGTATTTAATGTCATTCTGTTTAGAAATCAAGCTGCAAGTTCCCTGTAACAGGCCCTTGTTTGTGAAGACAAAAGGCTGCCACCTCGTTGCCACCAATTCCAGTTTCCCCATCCTGAGGCCAATACCAATAACCCCAGGTCTGGCAGCACACAAACAGGTATCTGCTGGGCATYGCTGGACAGTAGCACTTTGCACCTATCTCCAAACCCAACCTTTGTGGTCTCCAGAGGGTGAAATCYGTGCCCCTAAACAYCCTTCTAGARCAAMCAGCCTAAACCACTCAGCCTTTGCRAAAAACAGGCTGGGCTGTGTAACAGCAGCAGAGGCCAACCCTAGACCACTGCAGCCTCCTCCAYGGAGCATCCTCTGGAGCAGATTTTCAAGGCTACATCAGAGTCAACACCTTGAGATGGCTGTAATAACTCTAATTTCAGTGCCTTACATCCACAGGAGCTAGGATTGGGTGAAAGACAAATTTTGTCAACGGGGCTGGCCTAAGCATTCCTCTGGCTGGGGAAGGAAAAGCAACATGACAGTAACAACAGCATCATCGTCTYTACCTTCTCAATGTCCACCAGCTCGGCCTCATAAATCTCTGCGATGGTGATGTGATGCTTGGCAGCAATAGTGAATCGCCCCTAGAAAATACAAGAGATCGTGAATGAGAGGGAGGTTTCCCCCTGAGGCCAGCGCATGTAACATCTAAGAAGCAYCACGTGGCAGCTGAATCTCTTACGGATTCACACACGATTGACCACGTATCAGTCCACAAGCTACCCAGCCAGCACAGCTTCTTACCATGTCAGTGTAGATATCAATAGCTGCATTTAAGCAGTTGATGGCCTCTGCAGCGTAAGCAGTTGGGAGAAAAAAACACAAGGTCAGGCAGCACATCAGAAACCTTCTGGTCCTGCACAACCCCCACGAAAACCCTTCAGCAGACCATGGTAACACTTCTGTTTGACAGGCTACACACCAGCTCCACAAACACGTACGCGCACGTGGGACAGCTGGCACGCCTCTCATACCCCGGGAGGGCACCACTCAACATCCCCAGCAGGTCTGCATTTGCAAATCTAACCACCATCCCTCTACCCAGGCCGGATTTAGGTATCTGCATCTCGCCTGCCTAGCAGTGCAAGCAGCAATTCGGATAGCAAAATGACTGTGAGGAATGAGGGTGGGCAGAACACAGCCAAGCGGTACTGCYGTGGCCACCTGAATGCACAGCCTGCTCCAAAGCAGCGAGGGCAGCTGTGATGCTCCCGAGACGTCACCAGGGACAGCACCACTGCACATCACTTTCCAGACACAGCCAGCAGCATGGCTTGTATTCWTGCTAGTACAGTATATTTCGTGGCAGAAGGAGCATAGTGTGTAGAACAACTACARGAAACCTCTCTATAAACTGCAATGACTCATCCACCAGACCTGTAGATCCATCCCAAAGAAAAATGTCCATAAATTCACAGACTGTCCATCAGATTTATACACCCATGATAACRAGATCCCTACACAGTTATACTGTGCAAGTAACACTGCATTTAAGTAAAAACCCTGTCTGAACAGAAGTCAAGGCTACGCTTAAGGCTTTGCAGAAGTCTACACYGAAGACTCTGAACCACAAGAAGTAGCTGATTAAAGAAATCCTCAGCACACCAGCTACTCCGCAGCTAGGATCTGCATGCAATAACCCAGCATTTCACCTGTCTTACCTTGGGGATCTGCTTTTTTGTAAGCGTTCCCGGCATCCACRAAGCTGGTGGCCGAATCATGTTTGCTCTGCAGCTGCATGTGGAGTTTGGCTGCCTGGCAAAACGCATTCCCTGCAGCTGGGAAAGAATCACAGGCTGGATTTACCTCCCCACACCTCTCGAGTAAACAGAATTACAGGACGATGACCAGACATGTCCACAAACTACCTGAGGAGATGCACATCTGCATCTGGCTTGTAGATATAYTGGCTTTTGCCCTGTAAAACCTGCTTCACAGCACAACTACCCTCATCTCACACCATTCAGGCACTCGGGCAGATAACCGGCCTTGACTCTAGGTTTGGCTGCGGGACACGACATGGGAATCATCTGCATCCTGCAGCCCCCTGCATTTCACTTGCCTAATTACAGGGGCTGCTGGAGAAGGAGATGCATGAGCAAGAGCACAGCTCAGAAGAGCATGCAGTAACCCGTGCAAAAAGAAATCAAGGTCTGGGTCCTTCTGCTGCACRTGTCACTCCTGAACTCAAAGGTAAACAACCAGGAGAATGCCCAAGGCTGCGGCTGTACTTACCGCTCCAGTTTTTGGCTATCTTGAACATGTTTGCAGCCCTTGTRTACATTTCACAGGCTTCCTCTAATCTGGTGTTTCCCCTGAAAGAGAGTGAGAGAGCCAATTACACTGCGCTGCAATGAAATGCAGTTATTAAAACACAAGGCAGAAGCTAAAGTAGGGTTTGGGAGCYTACTAGCTCTGGTAACCTCGATACTTTACTACGCAAAGAGACAGTCATTCACCATCATCCCAAATGTGCCTTCCGCAAGGCTCCCACTGCTTTCCTCTCCTTCAACAAGTGTAATCCCAATACACAGAGCGAGGCCCCGAAGATACAATGCAAACATTRTATTACGCAGCGAGAGGAAACCAAATTTTAGGTAGCTCGCCTACACTGGTGTCTCAGGAGACCCTCCTCTTGACAAGATCCTTTCTAAGTAAATCACCTTCTTATAAAACATACTGGCTCATGCTGGGCTTGCACTGAATTTTCATTTTACATTCTGGGAAACCAACTGAGAAGACCACGCAAGGTCCTCAGCTTGCAAAGCTGGAGCTGGATCTCCAGCTGAGAAGAGCAGAAGAACCCGAGGCAACAACTCCCCTGCCTTCTCCAACCACTGTCTCCATGCCACCAGYGTGGCTACTGCTGCAGCAAACAGAAACTTCAGCTACAACGTTATCTTGTTTGGGCATTTTCAGAATACTCCAGATGCCAATCTCCCAGTCAGGATTGCCATGGGGCTACCTAAAATGAGATATCTACCTATGTATAGATACAAAGAAGCCTCAAGGGTGGGTAGGGTCGAGCTGCATCCATCCAGCAACACGCTTTGGGTTCCACCATCTGCGAAAGCAAACGGCAGGGCCCACGTCCTCAAAGGGCAGGGATTGTCCCTCCTCTAGAAAGTGCTGCAGAAGTGTGGGAGACAACTGCACTGCTTAACTGCTCGGTGTGCTACATGGGCAGGTGTTAATATCAGAAAAATGAGAGAAGCAGAGAGAAGTTCAGCCGACACCTGATTAGGTCTCCCTTGTCATGGTACACACTACAAGCAGGTGGAAGCTGGCAAAAAGCCTAGAATAATCAAGCCTTACCTAGAGAGAAAAGAGATTTTTATTATTATTATTATTATTATTGTTGTTGTTGTTGTTCCATATAAGAGGGGCAGAAGAGCAGACAGAAAGCCGGTGCTGGGAGGGCAGCCTCTGGAGCGCCTGCAGCCTTGTGCGAGTCAAGACGTCCTCGCTGACCCAGGCACGGCACAAGTGGAGTGGGCGGCTCTCCCCGCGTGCGGCTCAGCGGGTTACCCCATCCCGGTGCCGAGAGGCTCCGACGCGGTGCCACTGCGGCTGGGGCGGCAGAACGGCACACCCCACACACCCGTCTTGGCTGGCAGCTCCCAGGTTTTAACCTAGGCACCTTGTCAGCAAGTAGGGACACCTTTCCTGCTGACCCCCACGCCAGCTCCCCTCAAGCTGCATTATAAGGAAGGAGCTTTGAGGGCAGGCTGGGACCACCCTCAGACAAACCTACTGCACGAAGCCCTTGTCTGCGTGTGCTCCTTAAGCACGCTGTAAGACAACCCCATCGAGCAGGAAATGGTGGGGTCTGATGCAGGCCCGCTGGATGTCCTTCCACGAAGATGGACTCCACGTTGGAAAGACCATGGTGGCACAAGCAGCCAAAACGATGCCTGGAGGGTGCCGAGGGCCTGAAGCAACCCACGGACGAGCTGAGCACAAGAGATGCTCTGCCGTGCCCATCCTCACAAGCAGAGAAGACCTGGCTGAAGGCATGAAGCTGGAGGAGGACACAGCAGAACAGCAACTCCACACTGCAGGAGAGCAGCAGAAGTTGTGTATCTTGATCTCCGCACGGCCTTTGACATTGTTTCCTACTGTATCCTTATGCTGAACTGGAGAGATATGGACTGGACAGGTGGGGTAATAACCCGGCTTGAAAATCAGCTGGACCATCAGGCTTGAAACAGTGATCAGCAGCACCAAGTCCAAGCAGCAGCATCCCTGCAGGTGAATATTGTTCAACATCTTCATTACCGAGCTGGGTGGTGGGAAGGAGCTCCCAGCTCCCACCCAACGATATCAAACTGGGGGCTGCGGGTGACCTGCCRGAGAGCAGAGCTGCTGTTTGGAGGGTCCCCAACAAGGGGCACCAACCTCAGGAATTCTAACACAGGAAGGTTCTCCACAGGCTCTCTGGCCTTGGACACCTTCAGCCTTTGACTGGGCACAGGCCTAAGCAACCTGACCCACCCTGGACCAGCTCCGASAAGGAGGCTGGAGTAGATCTCTGCAGGTCCCATCCAGCTTACAGGATCCTGTGATGCTCTCCACATTCAGAAACTGCTTTAGCATCAGGCAGAAGAGGGGGATTATTGCTCGTTTTGCCATAGCAAATGTCCTCCGTCGCACTGCTCACCATACCCTATGTTTTATTTGTCTAGTATATARAGACTACTGCTGTTTTCTCCAACCTCCCAGCAGGACTTGTCTTCTTGACCTCACGGTGATGAAGAGAAGAAACAGAGGAGGAAGAAAGAAGAAAATTCACATAAAAAAGAAGAAAGCACTATATTCTTAAGGAAAGATGAAATTAAGCCACCTAAAAAGCATCTGTTTCAACTCCAAGATGCACAGGATTCCCCCAGGACAAAACATAAGCCAGAAGGTGAAGCACTAGCACATGTCCTAGGAGGAAAAACAAATACATAAATAAACAAAAAGAATCAATAGCTTAGAAGAATTTTCTATTTCCTTGTTTCTATAACAAGCGACAGGTCCARATGCAGATTTGCTCCCGCGTCTCCTATGCCTATCCCAACTATGGGTTAAAGAAGCACTAGCACTTCTTCAGCACCAGCACAGAACTGGTCCTCCTCTGCACAGTGAGGATCTGAGGAAGCATCACAAACGGGACATGATCCTTCCAACTCGGAGACGGAGTGAAGCGTAAGGAAGCACCGCCTTGATGGCTCGAAAGCCAAGCACCTGAGCTCCCGACCTAACCTGGTTTAAGAGGGAATCGTGCACGCTGACCCAAGGTCTGCACTTCCCAAAGCAAATGAGCAAAATCTTCAAGGTTGGCGAGTCCCCCGAGGTGTCCCTCACAGCAGGGACACTCCCAGCAGAGAGAGCTGCTCTCCTGGGCTGATAAAAGCATTTTTAACACGCAAAACCCTACAGTATGTCCAAGTGGGGAATAACACTCCAAGGTTGGCACACCACCTCCTTGGCATCTTCCCCTGCACTTACTGCTCCTCTGAGGTCAGGCCAAAACCTATGCCTCACCTGACAGTTGTCTGGAGGTTACAGGCACATCATCTCCAGACAAAAGGAGCTTTTTCTTTCTTTCTTTCTTTCTGCAGCACCAGAGCGCTGAAATAGGAGCTTCACCACCAGCTCCGTCATGAAATGGCCTGCCGTGGCCACACACTGCACCCACAAGCTCTCCTGGGACACGTGATTGCGTGCAAAATCTTCATGCAAGAAGAGTCTCACTCAGCATTGTTCAAATCCTTCATTACGCTGGTGGCATCGAGATAAGGAATAAACTGAGGGCAACAGGAAACACTCTACAAAACACCCGCAAAGACAGAGTCCAGCAGGTGACAATACCTACAAACGCTGCTCAAAGAACATAAAATAAAAGCGCAAAGACCCCATACACCTCACTATCTGCATGAGAAACTCATGCACATCAAGTGTTCATTAGGTAAGTTTAGGCTATCAAACCAAACTTTGATGCAGCACCTGGTTTTCAGCTCTGTCTGCATCTCGCAGTTAAGGGACAAGGAGAACATCTCACAATATTCTGATCGATGAGTTAGAGTAATCCAATTTGGCCTCCTGAACTGCACACTCAATGAGGAGAATATAATCTCTCTTAAGTGAGGATTTGATTTTTGGTTATTGTAGTAAATTAAATGCATGTTTCCTCAGGCACTCAGTCCTCAAAGTTCATTCCCGTCTTCTTTAACAAAAAAGGAAACATGAAAGAGCCAGACTGGTTGGCCAACAAGCAGAAGATCCAGATATTTGTCTTATTTTCCTTCTTTTGGTCATTCTTGTAGATGATTACATTTTCTTTCACAAGGTTTCTCAAGGCTGATTGTTCTGGTCCTTATGAATCGGTTTTTTTGGGTGAATTAAAGCCCCACAAAGAGACAAAAGGTAACACCAAACTCCCCCAAATGAGATGATTTTCAGGCTTTTAGTCCCCGCCCTCCCAGAAAAGAAAAATCGCTGCACGAGGGACGCAAGCAGCAATCTCCGGGTGCCCCCAGAGCACGGCTGCTGCCACACGGCCTGGGGAGAAGCCAAGAACTGCTTCTTTCTCCAAGAACTGCTTCTTTCTCCAAGACCTGCTTCTCTCTCCACGTGAGAAGGGAGCTCTACAGCCGGTAACTACTCTTCATTAAATAAGAATATCATTTAAGTGACCTGCTCTTAAGACAGGTCCAAGTAGGTCTTTTCAGGCTGCTCTCTGGTAATAATTTATTCCTGTTAAATGTGCCAGTCATGCAGAATAAAAACCAGGCAGCCAAAAAGCCCGGTCTGTTTTACAAACACACGGATTACAAAGCAAGTAAAAGAGCAATTTAATTTAGTAACATAACAACTTTTGGGGGGGTTATTTTCTATCCTGACTTTCTGTCAGAATCCATTGGCTTTTGTAGGTGACGTGCGACAGGGAACAAGCTGGAGAGAGTGGGCATTTTTCTGCTGCTAAATAAAAAAAATCCCTGTTCAGATTTTAGATGTTTTTTCATCTATTTTTAGCAAAAGAAAATTAGAAATTTGCCTCCGGAAATCTGCTGCTTCACTCCAAGGGTTTTAGGAAAACGGCCTATGAGGATTACGCTTTCACCCATGCCCTGCATGATTAAGCTCAGTGAGACCCAAAAGGAATTCATTTTTCAACGCATTTGTTTAAAATCCCACGTCCCAGGTTGCGGGCACTGGATTTTGTCAGGCTGCTACCTGCACAAGCCAGCAACACACGGCCAGTTACGTCGGCCCCTCTTTCTCTTAACATGCTATTTTCTTAAAAGAATAAGTGAAGCCGGTGCTGCTTTTAAAACAAGAGTCCCCACGCCACGATGTCAGGGACTTGTTTCCATGGAAAAGCCAAGTCTCGAGGCGTTTTTGCAAATCCAGGCTGCTCAAGCCCTGCCCGCAGCGGCTGAGGTTGGCTTCTCCCGAGGGAGCAAAGTAGAAACCCTGAGCCCCAAAGGAGGGAAGCRAAAGGCCCCGTGCAGCAAGAAGCTGCTTTGGGGGCTGCTTCTCAGCGCTGCCCCTTGCGCCAGTAGCTCCGGTGAGAGCAGCACGCTCCCTGGCACTGCGTGGGCTTCTGCAGGGCTCGCAAGCTCAACACGGCTCCAATGCCTCCCACAAAGGCATCCCTGCATCCCCACTTCCCTGCATTCCTGCATCCCTGCATTCCCACATCCCTGCATTCCTGCATCACCGCATCCCTGCATCCTCGCTTCTCTGCATCCCCGCATCCCCGCATTCCCGCGGCACGTGACGACAACAGAGGCTGCAGCGAGACCGTGTTCCCAAGCACGGGCCGAGCACTCCGCTGCAGGATGCTGCCTCCAGCCCCGCCAGGCCGAGGACTCAGTCCCTTCCTCGCRGTCTGGGGGGATTATTCAGCAAAAAATCCACGGCCAACGCTGCAAACGGACGGGGAGCGAGGATTCATGGAGAGGCGGAGAAAGCCCAGCGGGCGGGCGCGCTGCAGGGCGAGAGACGCTCCTTCTCTCCGGAGAACCAGCGCGCTGGGCGCCCCGGGCCCCACACGCGCTCTGCGGCYGAGCTGGGTGCGGCGGGGACGGGGCCTGGGCCTGGGGCGGCCGCGACACCGCGGAACGGCCTGCGGCMCCCGGGAGCGGAGCTGCCGGCGGGGAACCCCGCTGGGGCCGGGCGGGCCGTTCCCGGGAGGCGCCGCGGAGCGGGGGCCCCTGGCCGCCCTGTCCCCCCTCGCCGTGCGGGGGCTGCTCCGCGCGCAGAGCAGCGGGTCCCGCACCGCTAACACCGGCACGGGGGACCCCGCGCTCCACAGCGGACCGGGGGGGTGGCGTGAGGGGGATCCCACTGCGCTTAAAGAACAACCCCCGCCATGGAGAAATCCCCCCCCCCGGACACACGGGCCACACGGGGCGTCGCGATCAGCACCGGCCTCGAACGCAGGAACCGGCCAAGCAGAGGAGCGAGATCGGGGGGCAGGAGGCCCAGGCCAAAGAGCCGGGGAGGAGGGAGACGTGTCCCCCGCTCCGCCGCTCCCCACCCAGGTCCCCGTAACTGCGTTAATAACTAACACGAACAGAGTCCCGTCCCTCCCCAGGGCCGGGCCGGGCCGGGCCGGGCCTGCCCCTGGCGCCCCCGCAGCGCCCCGCTCACCCGAAGAGCCCCCGCAGGAAGGAGTGCGAGCCCCGCACGCGCTTCTCGGCCTCGGCCATGAGCTGCACGGCCTCGCGCTCCTTGCCCGCGCTGTCCATGGCGAGGCCGCTCGGCCCGCTCGGCCCGCTCCGCCGCCGCCGCCGCTTCCGCCTCCTCTACCTCCTCCTCTTCCTCCTCCTCGCTCCTCCTCTTCCTCTTGCTCTTCCTGCTCCGCGGGGGCTGCGCGCTGCGCTGCGCTGCGTTGCGTTGGTGCATTGGTGCATGCTGCGCGTCGCGCACTGCAGCGTGCGCTTTTGCAGATTGGCGACGGCAGTGGTGCACGTTGCGGGGTGCATTGGTGCATGTTGTGTGGTGCAGGTTGCATTTGTGCACGTTGCGGGATGTACCGGTGCATGGTGCACACTGCAAGGTGCATTGCTGCATGTTGTGTGGTGCATACTGCATTAGTGCATGTTGCAGGCTGCAGCAGTGCAGGCTGCACGGGGCACACTGTGGTTTGCAGGTCGCATTGGTGCCTGCTGCATGATGCAAGTTACAKTGGCGCAGCTGCCCAAAGGGCAGGGAGGACGGTGTTGCAGGGGGTTCCCTTCACTTTTCCCCCAGCATTTTGGCCGCCGCAGCACTGCTGCCATCCGYGTTCATGCAACACTACGGCAGGAAGGCAATAAGGAGGCCTGGGGGCTGCAGGGGCCGGTCCACGGCAGCCTGCGGCCGCTGTTGCCAGCTGGGATCGATCACGGGGTGTCTGAGCCCGTGCAGGGTGCAGCCGCCCTGCCAGGGCTCATTCGGAAGAGCCGTCCGCRCCGGGAGAGCCGCGGGCCTCCCCGTGATCTCCCTCTGCACCCCGAGGGCCGCTGCAGGGAGCCGCGGCCACGCGCTGCCCCGTCCCGCGCCCCGGGGACAGGACACGTCCCTGCTCCCGCTGCGGCACGCGGGGAGGGCGGTGTCGGGCAGCGCGGGCGCTGCGGTGCAGGGGCGGGAGCAGCTCAGCGCAGCAGCGTTTCCAGCGCTCCTGGGGCACGCGAGGTCGGGACGTGCTGCGCGCACCCGGGGTGGCCGTTAAAGCTGATTACCGGCAACACTGCAAAGGATCCCACGTAATCCCAGGGTTCATTTCCTCCTTCCAGGCAGGACACGATGGAGCTTTTCCACCTTTACAACCTTGTGGCTGCCGCAGAGCGCGAGGCGATGGGGAGGCCCCTTCGGGCAGTGTGCGCGCATCTCTGCCGCCTCCTGGTAGCCCTGGCACGGGGGGACGGACCCTGCCGGGAGCGCCCGGGCCTGGGGCAGGACGCGGAAGGGTTGGCCAGCGCCGCGGAGGACCTCGCCGCCGCGGCACGAAGGTAGCGTGGCAGGTGCCCCCGCCGAGCACCGGGGCCGGGCGCCACGGGTGCCGGTGGCGAGTTCACTCCTCCGCAGCCTTGGGTTATTTTTATACGGTTTAAACAGCTTATTTGCTACCACTTCTTTGTGACTGGCTCGCGAGCTTCATTACATAAGGACGTCCTAAATCTTTTAGCCCTCCTCAAGAACGGGCTGGTTGCTGCTGGGGTGGACCTTGCARCGGCACAAAGCAAGGCCCCATTGGATCAAAACACACCTCCAAGTAACAGCCATGCAGGTCACTTACTGTATTTACTGGTTTTTAACAGAATGTTTCGGTAAATCTGAGCTCAGAATCACAAGACGGGCAATGATTCCGCAGTGAAGACCCGCGAGAGCCCCGGCCGGCTACGGGGACACAGCGCGCGTTGTGTCACCGGCCCTTGGCAAGGCCAAGCGGGCAGGGCCGCAGGGTCCCCCTTGGCAGCCGAGCGGCCGGGCGGGCAGTCGGTCCCCGCGGTGGCGCCGACCGTGACCGCAGCCTCCTTGCAGGTGGGCCGAGGAGAGCGGTGAGGAGGAGCGAGTGGAGCGGACGCGCCCAGAGGGCGGCGAGGAGGAGCGCGCGGAGCAGACGCGCCTGGTGGCCATCAAGGAGCAACGCGTGGAGCAGACAGGCCCCGCGGCCGCCTCGCTGCAGCGGGCGGGACGCTGCCTGCGCGCGGCTGCCCGGGAGCTGCGCGTGCAGCCGGGTGCCCCCGAGCCCCGTTGGGCGCTGGCCACGGCAGCGAGAACGGTCCTGGCGGCCACAGCAAAGGTAAYGCGGGGCCGGGCGGACAAGGGCCGGGCCGGGTGGCGGAGTGGCCCCGGGAGCTCCCGTGCGGGCCGTGCCTGGGGGCGGCGGGGCTCGTGGTGTGCACTGGCGTGGAGGCCGAGGCAGGACAAGGCCGGGGTGCAGCAGAACGCCCGGGCACGGGGGCCGGTGCGGGAGCAGAGGCCGAGGGCGCTGAGACTGCTCCCTCCAGCAACGGCAACAGGAGGGCAGCAGGCAGATGGAGCTGCTGTCGCAGCCTCCCGGCGGGGGCGGCCAAGCGAGCGGAGCAGGCTGGTCCGGAGCAACCCTCACGGGCACCCCCGGCCACGGCCGCGGGGCTGTGCTGAGACCTGCTCTGAGACCCGCGTGACACGGGGCGGCGCCTCATGGGGACGGGGTCTACGCAAAGTGCTGCTCGACGGGAGGGACAGCAAACAGCGGTGCTTGGCCTCTGGCCACTCCGGCGCTTTTCTCCGCTCTGCTGGTTAGATCCTTCAGATYGAGGGTGCTGCCAAGACAAGGAGGATAATTCAGGCTGCCGACCGGCTTCTGGGGTGCCTGAGCACRCTGCGGGACGCGGAGGACGCGCCGGGAACGCTGTCTGCTCTCCAGGTCTTTTCCGAGGCCCTGCTCCCGCTGAACGACCTGGCAGCAAGGTGCCTGCAGGAGCCCGGCGYCCCTCCGCGGCACAGGGCTCTGGCCCAGGCGGTTCAGCTGCTCCAGAGGTGTCTTCCTTTGCTCCATGCAGCCAAGCCCAGTGATCTGGAACAGCCTCGTGATCAAGAAATAAGTCCCTCTAAAGATTACGCCTTCCAGCTGATCGAGAGGACCATCCGGGAGCTTATTTCCCTGCTCCGGGGCCATGCGGACAACGATGAGCTCCACGACAGGGCTGGGGTCTTCTCCAAGCATGTGTGCAGGCTGCTGGCACTGCTGTCCTGCCCGGCCTCGGTGCTCTGCTCCAGCAGCGAGGTCAGTGCCCACGCGGACATGGTCGTTTTCTACTGCGTGCTTCTAGCAGACCTGTCCAGTCCGGATACCAAGCTGGAGCTGGTGGAACATTGCAGGGTTCTCCTGCAGCTGAGCGAGAACATCTGCAGCCGAGTCGGCCAGGAAGAGGGTCAGAACCCAGGGCAAAACCAGGGAGGAAGCGGCTTGGAAGAGGAGTGTCATACCATGAAGAAGGAGGTGGAGAGTCTCAACCGTACGGTGGTCACGGCTACTCTGTGCCAAATCCTCAACACCTTCTTCGAAGCTAAAGAGCCCCTGCGGCAGTTGGTTGAAGGTGCCCTTGGCCTCGCTGGTAAGGGGTGTTTTTCAGCAGGAGCCGGGGGATTTCTGAAGATGCTTCAGCCCCTCACGTCCACCTTTTTCACACATGTGCAGCAAATGCTCAGAGTGGCAGACATTGTTGTGGCCAGATGCACCAACCCCCAAACTGCTGGAGAAATTAGAGACCGTGTCGAGTACTTAAAGAGGCTCCTTGCCGGTCTCCCTCCACTGCTTGCAGAAATGAACGGAAATGTGGCTCAGGTTAGCACTGCTGAACAACTGCAGTCCTTGTATCAAGCGTGGGCAGCAACAACCRAAAGCCTCCTGCTGTGTTTCGAGGAGACTGTCCCCATGCATGAGTTTGTCCAGGTCTCCATCCAGCAAATGGCCAAGCACAGGGAATGGTGTGAAAAAGCCTTGGAAAGTCAGGACCTTCAGCAGTTTTCTTGGCATGTGACGATCCTCACCAACTGGGCCCAATGGGTAGTTGAAGCTACCACCAGGTATGTGGACAGAACCACAGACCCTGTTTTCAGGAATGGCTTGCTGGTTTGGATTGAGCAGTTGGGAAGCTCCATCGCTGAGCTGAAAACAGTCGTAGCTCTCTGTCCGGAGAGACTCTCATACCTCCAAACCAGGCTTGTCTTTGCAAGGACAGTAAAATGCCTGCTAGATACCTCTCACCGGGTCCAAGATGGGCTGGATGGATCTAACCACCCAGATATCCTTAGCCCTCTCCGGGAACAAGTGCRAAGTGCTGAGGGGGCAGAGGAGCTTGAACTCAGCCCATCCCATACTGCGCTAGAGAACAGTGCTGATGAGACCGCACTGCAAGAAGACGTGTTAAGTGGTCCRTCTTCCAGAGCAGCTAGCCTACACCCAGACGTTGTTCCGAGGAAGGCAGATCCACACCCCGTCATTGCAGCACTCCTGGCAGCAACAAGAGCCCATGATATGGCAGCTGTCAATGCCGCCTGCTCCGCTTTGCTTGAACTCTCCACCTGCTGCATCCRTGCATCAAAGGAAGCTTTGCCCCTGGTTGAGTCTCCTCTGATGGAGACACTGGGACAGTTCAAGACTATTGAAGTACTGACTSCACGTGTGATCAGATTGGCCAGGGAAACAGCCTCGAGGCAGTCTGGTGGCCCATGCAGACTTCTCCAAATGTCCCTCAAACTCTCAGAAAGAATCTGCAAGACCAAAGAGTGCCTGGCAGCCGCGGCAGGCTCTTGGCATAGTCTGTCCCAGCAAGTCTTTCACTTTATCTCRTCTGCAGACTTCCTGAGCGGCAAGCAGGCGCTGGATGAGCCTATGGCGGCCTTGGCAGGGATTGTTCACTTTGCAGGTGACATTGCGAGCCTGGCCTCCCGTAACAGAAACGATGGTGCCCCCAGCATCTGGGAGAGCTTTCGGCAGGTCCAAGCCCAACTTTCRCACGCTCAGATAAACACGCAAGTGCTCCTTGAGAAAGCAGCATCCTTGGAGGGCTCCTGCAGGGCGGGAGAGGCCAGCGTGGAGCTGCACTGTGTCCTGTGGGCCGTCGGCATGCGCGTGCTGCTGAGCGCAGTGGATCGGTTCGCAGGCAGGGACCTCCTGCTGCTGAGGGAGCTGAGCAGCGCTGCGAGGCACAAGCTCTGCTTGTGGAGCATCTTGCCTGCCGTGTCTGAGAACTCGCTGAGGCTGCAGGAGGCTGCCAGGCTCTCCTATTTGTCCTGCCCTGAAGACTGTGGGTGCAGTGAAATCCTAGTGCTGAGGGAGGAGATAAGGGTGCTGATGGAGGCGTTGCTGGAGGCCTCCAGAACCCTGTCGGTCTCTTGGCTGTCTACAGCCAGCTTGTTCATTCGCTTTGAACTCCTGCAGAGAGAGCTGGCCCTCAGAGCCAAGGCACTATTGCTGCACCTCGAGAAGGTCAATGTCGAATACTTAGAGGTCGTGCGAGACGTCTTCGGGCCAGCCCTGTCCCCTGTCTCTCAAGATGACAGAGGGAGAAGCAAACAGACCTTTGAAGAGAAGGCAGCTCGGCTGATGGCCAACGTTCAGCGGGTCAGGAGCAGCCTCCAAGATGTTCTGGAGGCYACTGCCCAACTGCAGTCGCAGGCGAGCCTGCTCTCCGCTGCAGACCGCCTCCAAGTTGTCACGTGTGAGGCAGTGAACAGGGCCAGACGGGTCCTTCAAAGACCCCAGGACACAGAGCGCGTCCGCTTGGAGCTCTCTGTCTGGGACTGGTCAGCGAGAGCACACTACCTCGTCACGCAGCTCCAGGCTGCTCCGGGCGTCGACGCACACGTCTTGGAGCTCATGGGATGGTGCTTGCGGAGCGTGGGGGACCAGCGCCCTCCAAGRCAATGCAACAGCATATCTGAGCTCTTCCTAGCCCCAGAGTTTGGTGCTCCAAGCCACGCTGAACTGTCAGACACTTGTCTAGGGAGGAGCGAACAGCCAAGCGGAGCAGCCAGGGATACATGCAAAGGGGTACGGTAGCTTTTCTCCTCATCRTTTCTTGCTGCAAGATGATGTTGAGGGCAGTCAGTCCTTCATCTTACAGAATCATAGAATGGTTGAGKTTGGAAGGGACCTCTGGAGATCATCCAATCCWCCCYCTTGCATAAGCAARGTTGCCTAGAGCACTTTACACAGGTTCATGTCCAGGTGGCTSCTGAATCTCYGGAGAAGGAGACTCCACAACCTACCTGGGCAACCTGCTCCGATGCACTCTCAGCCTCTTGGTCAGGAAGCTTGTCCTCAAGTTCAGGTGGAGCTTCCTGTGTTTCAATTTGTGGCGGGTGCCTCTCGTCAACACCCACACTGTGTGGCAGTGAGACCAGCCAGCCAACACACGTGCCTTCCATCCCACACATCCCTGGATACAAAGCTGCTCCTCGCTGTAAACTTGATCCAATATTTAGGTTTGTTGTGGGTGGACGAGCACGGATGAAGTAAACCAGGTCTAASCTAGCAGCAATATAAACAGATCATGTAAGCAGGTAGCTGTCCCATTCCTTGTACTCACCAAAATCTGCTTTGGGGACACRCAGGCAGGGACACCTCAGCACTGGTGCATCTGCGGGTTGCAGAYTTTGACTCTGCAGCATTATTGTCTTGGCAGCAACAGAACGGGCCTCCCAGCATCTTCCCTGTGAGCAGGGCCAAAGAGCGCATGGGAGAAGATGGTGACGTGTGGCAGGGCGGCGCCAGCTGGATAGCTCAGGTCACCAAGGACATGGCAACGAGGATGCTTCACATGACACAGTTTCTGAAGAAGAAAGGCCCAATCACGGTACAGTCTGTTTCAGCCCAGCGCTTTCGTAGATACAAAGAACATATTTTTCCTCATGAGGGTGGTCAAACCCAGGGTCGGGGGCCAGAGTGCCTAGGGGGTCTCCATCCTCAGAGATATCCAAGCCTGGCTGGACATGGCTCTGCGCCAGCTGATAGAGGCCCATCCTGTGGGAAAGGTGGTCGTACAAATGCGTCTTTTTTTCCTTCTCTCCCTASACGCATTTCTGCTTTGTTCTAGACCAAGGAACAGTTTGTGGCCTGCGCAAGGCGAATTGCCTCGGCCGGGCAGGCGCTTGCTAGGTTCGGCGGCATCGTTGCGACGCACTGCCTCGACGGGAGGTGCTCCGCGGAGCTGCTGGGCGCCGTGGAGCAGACCCGCACCGTGAGCGGCCAGCTCGGCATCGTGGCCAGGTGTGYCCCCTTCCCCAGGGCTGGCCACCTTCCTAACCGAAGGTGTAACCTCGCTGCTAAAGGCTTCGCTATGCAGACAGCCACGCGGTGCAGGGCTCTCCAGAGCTCCTTGCTGCATCTGGTTGTAACGATTAGCGGTCACTTACAATGCGGGAGGATCTCCCCTCTCTTCCTGTTGCCCTAAATAGCCCTTTTCCTCCCTGATGTGCTTGTCTCTCTTTCACCTTTGSTCTGCAGCCAGGAACCTGCTCTGATAGTGCAGTGCAACCTCTTCTAGTTTCAGGGTAACTGGCAAGTACCTGCACACACGGGGGATGCACACGGAGCGATTCTTCCAGTCAAAAATGCCTGTCTTTGTACTTTACAAATGTTGTTCAGGGTAAAAGCAGTCACTGCAGAAAGCAAGTCTTCTTCTGAGCTCCTGGTGAGGAAYGCACAGAACCTAATGCAGGCAGTTTCGCGTGTGCTAGCGGCAGCCGAGGCAGCTTGTGTCAAAGTAAGTAATGGTGAGCACCTCAATTAAGCTTTGCCTGACGAGTCCTCTTTGTATGGAGACCTTCCAGCCAAGTGTGTTTATGGGGTGGTGGGAGCCAGCCCCTGCGAGACCCCTTGGACTCCCGCCGGAGACATTGCTTGTGGTGCTGAGTTTCAGGGAGCACAGGCTGGCACATGCAGTGTACCACGGAGGTCTAGTGCTTTGCTACAGCTCAGCTGAAGCTCGTCGCATCCCTCTCAGCTCTCAGGGTCAAGCTTCTGGCTTTACTGGCTGGATGGATGATGGGAGCGCTGCGGACGTCGTCTACCTTGACCGCGGCGTCATGTTTCAGCACCGTCTCCCATAGTATCCCCATAGGGTGTCTCTTTGAAAGATCCCCACTTGTGATTGGAATCTTATTTGGTGGCTGATCAGGCACAAGCAGRGGAAGACTCCTTCTATGGTCAACTGTCTCGGCTGCTTAAAGACAAGCTATTTATATAAATTGTTGAGTTTGCTGATGGCAGTTTCATGTAACTAGTCATTCCCTTGTCTTGACTGTCTGGATTACAGAGTCCTTTATGACCACAYTTATTCCCTTTGGAAAATTATGGGCCTACTTGTCAAGGAACKAGCTATATGACATTCCCATTGTCTCTTTATAAGCACTTTTTTTTGCCACAGACCATAAGTGAACTCCCTTTGCCTTTCTGGGTGTTGAGGTTTTCTTCTACTAAAGGGGTTGAAGACCCTTAAAAGCTGCTTGTTTGGGGACAGTCTGATCTTGCAGAGTTTCCTGCCCTGGGGTCATGTTGATCTCACACATATTGATACGGTCAGACTTTTGGGTCACCTGAGGCATTTTAAACCATACAAAGGTATGTTAAGAACAWGCAATACCTTAAAGTGTCCATGCATTCTGTTTCCTTTTAATAGGGTTTGCGACCRCCCCCGCCTGGCTCTGAAGAGGCCGAAGTAGCTGCTTTTTGCACTGAATGGAGAAAAATACTGTCGTGGCATAGGGCCAAGGAGTGCTTAAACTCAGACAGGGACGAATTAGGCCTCCGCAGGACTCGGGCAAGGCCTGAACCCACCCTCATGGCCATGGTTCAAGAATGCTCCGCCAGAACAAGAACCTCACCGGGCATCCRAAAGCCACTAGACGACGTACGACAGCGCCGGGATTAGGGGAGACTCCTGCTAGCGGCGAAGCGCTTCCGTAGGGAGTTCTCTGCTGCACCTCCTGCAGCTTCTCTTCTCTAGGACCGCTCTCCCCGCAGGATGGAGCAGGGCAAGGTCTTGCACRCTTGCAGGGGAACAACATGGTACCACACGTGTGTATTTTCTATGAGGCCTTGAGCCCATAAGTTGGGCAGTAAGACATGACACCGAGTCACARAGGACACGGGAGCTGGGGAAGGGCCTTTGGAGGAGCTGTAAGACCCAGCGAAAGGAAAAACAGAGTTCCCACTTCAATAAAATACCAGTCTTTTCTGATCTTTGATATCTGGCATGGAGATCCTTTTGAAACTATAGTTGGGGGGCTGTAATGAAGAGGTTCAAACCCTCAGGAATCAAGGGCCACCGGGAGGATCTATGTGGGAATGACATTTGTAATATAAATATTGTATGAATATTGTAATTATAATATTGTAATATTGTATGAATATTGTAATATGCAATATTAATATTGCATATCCCTTAGCAGGTGTGAGCCGGCCTGTGGATAAATCACCTGCCCCACTCTGGATATATTCAGCAGGACTGGCATGGTCAGAGATTTCAGTCATTGCAGAAGAACTGCTAGAGCCCCCAGCTAGAGCAGTGCACAAAGACGCTTTGAACCACAGGCACAGCTTCGGAGACTGACCACAAGGGGAATAGGGGCGTCAGGGCTTAACACACTGAGGATAAGAAAAATGCAGGCAGTTCTGCATTGGCTCCATTAAGAATATCCTGGGCAGCTCCGTACAGAGCTCAGGGAAGAGGTGGCAGATGGAAAAGTGCTGGTGTTTCTGGGTGGAGACAAAGAACTTTGAGGATATCCCTGTATTAGCAATCGACTGCARGTCTCATGGGCGCAGAGCTTTTTGGAGACACGCCGTGCTAAGCACAGGTCTCTGTCCTTGGGCTGCTGCCCTTGAGGTGATTTAAGGGCTCTGAAGAATATTCCTGATTGGGAAGTTTGAAGGATTCATGGAGAACGTTTTACCCAGAAAACACGACTAGGAAGAAAACAGCCTAATTAAAGCCAGAAACTCAACTTTTCCCCAAACCTCATGGGAAACTGAATAGCTTTTAAGCGACAGCCTGCCTGAGGGAAGGAGTCGGATCTTGTTCCTCCKCCTGGTGAAGGTGACAGCACTGAGGAAGGAGGTCCTCAGACGATGTTAAACCCACCAGTTCCAAAGACTGCCTCAGAAAGGCTGTGAGGAGGAGCAATCAGGTAGATGGCCTGAAAGAATTCAAGTGCAGTAAGGTGAGAAAAGAGCTAAGATCCCACTGGAAGATAATGCACAGGCATTACCTGAGCTGCACCCAGAGACCTCGTTTCTTCAGCTCAGGATATCCGAGATCATGGGGACRGGGACCAGCAATGGGCAAACACCTAGTCTGCTTAGTCAAATACATCTTTAATGCAACCCTTCCGGTTACTTGTGAAGACTTTCCATACGGGGAGGCAGAGAGAGAGCAGTGGCAGACACGAATTCAGAAGGAAACACGGACAGAGGTTTCAAAAACAGCTCCAGGAAAGAATTGAATGAAAAGAAAGACTAAGGCAGAGCGTTACTGACGTTGGAATTGTAACAGGAGTGTAGTTAAATATTCTCTACCTTGAAAGAATAAATTGATCAAATTTCCAGTAGATTCATATTAGAGCCTTCTCCTGGTAGAAAAATAATAGAACAGGTTGCCTAGAGAGTCTAGAAATCTCTGTAAGGTACTTTTAGCATAAGGCAGCAAACACCAGGTGCTGCTCTAGGAACACTCGCTCCTGACGTCCAAAGGGCAGTGAAGACCAAGGGTGTTAATTTTAACCTCCATTCCACTTAAATAAAAGCTCTTYGGTATCTCTAGAGCCAGCAAGAGTGAGGAACCCTTGTGTTTCACCTGCTGCCCTGACTCAGCAGATCCTCCAGCCTACTGAGAAATGAGACTTTTTCTCCCTGGGTCTGAACCTCTAAGAGCCAAGGCCAGAGTGAAGCACGCAGCGCTGACGATGACCCCCCTACGAGCTACAGGCTTCGGGAGACTCCAGGACGAGCCGTACGGGTCGCTCATGCAATGAATAACCTCCTCCTTTCCCCCAGAGCGCGGCGGCAGCTGGTGCAGCTCACGCAGTGGAGGAATCRGCAGCGAACAAGTCGGGGAGCACAGGCGGACAGAGCAGCTGCGCTGCGCTCCCAACGCCCAGGCTGGGCAAGCAGGGTCTTGGGCACAGGCTACACCAGGAGACAACACACTGCAAGGCCCAGGGGGCCCCTTTCCCATCGCATTTTCTCCTTGCCCAAAATTAACATCTACGTACATTAAAGATGCCGGCACAGRAGGAGGTCTTCAGGGTTAGGAACTATCACTCTGGTGGCCCCTACCAGATCCCAGCTCCAGGGCTTGTCAGTAACTGTTAGCTGAAATGCCTCTGCACTTTGCAAAGGTTCCCTGCCTGTTACTACTGCAAACAGTGGAGAACCTTTCCCTTAAATAAGCGGCTTTGTTAGTGTCCTCACTGCCCTACAGAGGGCACGAGCCCAGGTTAGGGTTGCCCATCCTACAAGCATGGTTTAATGCTTTCCGTATCCAAAGGTGAAAACCCGCATTTGGCTACCCGGGCCACACAGAACTGTCAGGTCTTCATGTTTGTTCCCCTGTATATCCACCTATTTTTCCCAGCTGTCTTGGATTCTTGATAAAACCCTTAAAAACYTAACTTTAACCTAACCCTTTAAATCTTAACTTAAGCTGATAGCTTGAAGTTGTCCAGAATTAGACAGCAATCATAGTAAAAATCATTACMAAAAAATCATAAAGCTATTACCTTAGAGTTTGGAGTCCCTTCTGATAAATTATGAAGGCAAACRGAAATATTACCGCCCTTAGCAACGCCTCCTTTGCCCTGTTCCACAGCGCAGCATTTATGCAGCTCCCTCTTCTCTCGTGTGCGCTGCCGGCAGTGCGGGACAGCCTGTGCTCCGGGCTGCTCTCACAGGCTCGAGACCAAGCCGAAGGATCTGGGAGGCACCTGCTGGCACAGCTGGAAACGCTGCCTGGGCCAAAGARACAGGAGAGAGACGGGAAGAGGTCCCCAAGGCGGAATCGTAGGAGAAAGGAGCGATCCAAAGGGGTGGGAACCAGAGGACGARTGAGCAGACTGCAAATTTTTATTTTATATGTAGCAGGCTAGGCATAACTACATTCCCGGTGTATAAAAAGCAAGCCAAAATGGCAAAACAAGAATGGCTCTAAGGACAGTTGTGCTCTGGGCATGCAGTAACTTCAAAAATTAAAGAACATGCATGACATTCCTCATAATGACATTAACTGTAAGATGAGAACAGCGATGGCTCTCTCCAAACCAGCAGTCTGGTCCTGAAGCCACTCACCAAGCTGTAACTCCTTTGTTGGGATCCAACACAAATTTAATTAAAAAAACCCACACTGTAATCTGGCTGCCAAGTGCTATTAGCAGCTGACTGCACTAAAACACATCCAAGCACCTTCATGTACGTTTCATCCTCTTGTCATTTCCCCAGGCCAAGGGAACTACCTGTAAACGTGTCAACATCACAATCACTACCGGACTTTAACTGTACCCTTTTTAATTTTTTTGTTAAAAATGTCATAAAGACACAATGAATACAAGTACTGCAGTTACATCAATACAAAAAAGCAATACAAATTAAGCAGCTGAATACAAAAATACATTGAAATACATGAACACCACAATGTAACTTATAGCACTAATCAGAATTGTGTATGCATGAAAAAAAATTAAATAAAAACCTTTCTTTTTGTATTAGACAGCTTAGGTATTCTCCACTTTAACAGTAACTTTCTTCTAGTTATGTACTGCACAATTTCTTCTATATACAGTATAGAATAAAATACTTTTGAAAGATATGACATTTGTACCCCTCAATATGTGATATAGGTATCTTTCACACTAAGAATATTGACTGCATGAATAAAAACCAATGTCTTACATCAACTGATCGGAAAAGTAGGATCAACATTTTCCTTTTAAATCATTTAGGTATATTTCAGTTAGTAGGTTTGGCTTGATGCATCAGACAATCCTTGTCAAACAGTGTCTCTCACAGTAATGTACATAATATTGCTTGTGTCTATACAATCATACAAATGTGGCAATCATATCTAAATGTTGTTTATGAAAGAGACAGCTCACACATATACAGGTCTTCGGAATTTCTTAATGACTTATTTACAATGAAAGTGCTTTTATCAGCTCTAACACGATACATTTTTTTTTCCTACATGTCAATTATTAGTCTCCCTGAAATTGGAAAAGTATTATATAGAAAATACCACAGCTTTGCAAACACTATAGCATACTGTATAAYTGCATGTGGTTCTGAGATTAGCAGCTGAAAAGTGTTGATAATTATAATTTAAAAATAAATAAAGCAAAGAGGTAAACCAGTTACAAAACAGCAGAAAACTGCAATATTCACAACAGTAAAAAGACAAAATCAATTGCTAACAAAATGGTGAAGCAGTTGGGTCAAAAGTCTTGAAAACATCTTTTAATGACTTATCATCTGATTCCCCATTTGGGTCRTTATCCTGTGTTTGATTTACCTGTCCAGGCTGTCTAACCTGCCTTGGGTCGCTGTACTGTGGTCTGATTAAGCCCGATAAAGCTTGGATGGGAAGGTTATGCACTGCAGGTGCAGCACTGGAGTGTTTAGCCTGAGATTTACCGGTGCTATTGGCTTTATCTGAAGCGGCTTCTGGTGATGCTTCTGGGGTTTTTTCTACATTAGAGGCAGCCTTCTGCAGCACTGACTCTTCAGAGAGACTGGCCTCATTCTTACCAGAATTTTTCAAAATACTTTTCTTCTGATTCTCTCCATTCTCCCCTGAAGTAGCTGGAGTTGTGTCCACCGACGAGCTGTGATCTCTTGGGTCATACAGACTAATACCACTAAGTATTGATCCCGGGCTTCCCAGTTTGACACCACTTGATGATAACTTGGGGGCATACGGAGGCAGAGCATCTGGGTCGGCTTTAGAAGTCGCAGCTTCGGAGGACTGCGAGGAGCTGGCAGCAGATCTGGAGAGGCGGGGGTCAAACTTTGGAGGGTGTGAATCCTTTGTGAGTCCATGATGCGCGTCTGTACTAGACAGTCTGTGGAGTCTGGGATCGACATTTTTTTGCAAGCGAGGGTCTCCCAATTTGCTTGAGCTACTGGCATGCGAGTCTGCAGGCTGATCCAAATAGCCACTTCTGCCCGTTAAGTTATTTTTTGCTTTTGCAGCTAGTCTAGGGTCAGCTGGCATTGCATTTAGGTGGGGATCATTTTTTAAATTTCGCAGTTTATTAAGTCTCTGGTCAGCGATGAGTGGAGGAAGAGGTAAGTTAATCGAAGAGACTGGGTCAGGTTTAGGCAAAGGTATTGGGAGCAAGTCTTCAGGAGCCCATACAATATGTTTAGCAAAGTTTGGTTTCATCAGGGTAACATCCATTTTAATGTGGCTGAACTGCCTCAGCTGAGACCGAGGATCCCTTAATGTCACACCAGGTAAAGGCTCCAAGGGTATCAGGAAAGCTCTCTCTCTCAATTCTCTTTCCGAATCCTCTTCATCATCATCCATGCCTTTTTGCTTGACTTTAACGCCCGCGTGCACATGATGCAAATCCAGCTTTGCTCCGCCGAGAGACGAGCTGGCGTGGCCTCCTTCGCTCACCTTTAACATCCTGGGGTCTCGCGCAAGCCGGGGGTCCAGGGATGCGGACTCAGGTTTCCTGGAGTTTGACCTTGGAGAGGCCCTGAGCCTGGGGTCAGCGGCTTGGGGTCCTGCACCTTTTTCTTTTGCCAGCCGGGGGTCAGTCGGAACACCAAGCATATGCTGCTCTGTGGAATGCTGTTGCCGACTCCTAAAATTTTCACTTTGTTTCTTTAAAGTTTTTAGTATTGATTTAACACTGCTCCCCTCTTCTTCTTCACTACTGGAGTACCAGTTTACATTGTCATCTAAAAAAAAGAACAAAATAATATATATAATATAGATATRAAACATCATTTTTATATATAAATACATTCAAACAAATGATCACTGGGAAATGAGCCCAAACTTGCATTGCTATAAATGAGTAACACCCCTCCAAAAAAGGAATCTAGATCTAGTATTAACTCCTAGTTTACTGCATTATAAAAATCTTGGTCTGAAATGCAAAAAAATTGGTTTAAATGAAGTACTGAAATAAAACAAAAAAAAAAAAAACTGTGAGTTGATTCTACTGAATTCTCTCCATTTAAAACTCCGTATGAGATATATATGAAAATAAATAATCTAAGAAAATAATATTCTTTCAAACAATTATTTCTACCTAYACTAGTCAAAAACAAACACTAAATATTTGAAATTGGAGTGTCAGTGAAAGTGTGCTTCCTTGTTGTACAGRAGGAGGACAAGTTGGATGGAACCTTGATAGATGCCTTAAAGAACAGATCGATTACAAATGTTGAATTGCAGCTTCATTATGATACAAATCACAAGGCTTGGGGGAGCAGTCAAGATTCATACAGGGTGGTAAGAACATTTAATTTTAAAGAACAAAGTCTCAATTTCCTCTGGAATTTAGTGGAAAGCAATACAGCACAAGTGTTGTTTACATAGCTGCACGCTTAGGTCCAGCGAGAGAGATCCGTGGTCTGTTCTAGCTCAGTAAGTTGAGAAATGAAGTGCACTGTCATCCCCGCTGCGTAATTCACATGATGTTTCCTCAGTGCTAGCTGTGTCACATAAATATTCAACAAAAGGCAGCGASAGGATGAAGCTACAAAGAGGCAGCTAAGAGGAACATTCCTCTGTTATGCTGCTTTGTGAAGCCCCTTTGTGTGGGAGGAGCAGTCACTCCAAAGCACTGGTGAGAATYGTTTGGCTAGGGGAGGTTACTCTGGTTTTCTAGGGCTGCCTCTCTGGATCTTGCTCATCATCTGAGCAGAATTACATTGGCAGTATCACTGTAGTCATTTGATACAGCAAATCCCTCTTGGTTACATCAAAGATGCACTTTGGTCACAGGATCAAAACATTTCCAAGAGCAGCAGGGAGCAGGCCAAGGGACAAGCACATTCTGTCTGCCTGAATCTGACCTGTGGATTGGACAGATTTGTTCTGGACTAAATATGTGCTCAATATGAATGTTTCAAATTATAACAAAATTAACTTTACCTTCGTCTTTGCTCATTGCCCTCTGACCCTGGYTGCTGAGAGAGTCTCCATCCTCCTGATGCTTTTGACTAAGTCTTACATAAAGGGCTTTCTGCATTGCTGGAAGGAAATCTGGCACATTAATGGCTGGTTTATGGCCCATTTTACCCATGCAGTCTGAGTCACTTCCACCTGCATGCGACTCTTGAGCCATAAGATGAGCCTGATGATCTGCAAATTCGCCATGCCATGTTCCATCTGCAGTACAAAAAAAAAAAACTTGTTAGCTGAAATTCTATATAAGCATCCATAGCACAGGAGTTAAAACATAAAACACTTAAAACAAACCAAAATTAACCTGAATTATATTACGCATGATCAGGAAGCATCAGCTGAAAAAAACACACACTTTGAAGACATTTCAGGAGAAACATCTTTCCAATATTCTTTCAGTGCTCAGCTTTGAGGACACAATGTCTTAATACCACCAAYGTCTTAATACAAAGTGTCATGTGAAGGGACAACTGTTTTGAAAAGCACTTACCACCAGAGTTATTAGTCGGCTGGAAGTTGTGAATGGCTTGATGAGAATAATAATTGTCATAGAAGTCTGCTGGGTTCTGAATTGGCTCATAATTCATATTCGGCTGCCTTTCACCAGGAATTTGCTGATATTGTGRCCCTGGAGGACAATGATTATCTCTTGGCATGTTCACCATATGTCCTTGAACTCCTGGGGCATTGTAAGATCCACCAAGGCCTGGGGGTGTTAGAGGTGGACCRCCTTGCTGTGCTTGCATAGGCATACCAGTCTGGTTCTGTGGCCCTAGGAAGCCTGGTGGCACACCCTGCATAGGAGGACTGTGTGGCATTGCTGGGCCTTGAGGCCCACCACAGGGATGATGTCCAGGAGAACCTGGGTGCATTGGGGGTCCGTTGTGTCCTTGGGACATRCCGGGTCCTGGCCCTGGGCTTGAGCCTGGATTGTACATATGCTGAGAATGTGGGTCATTCCCCTGAAATGGTGGTCTTGGTGGTGATGAGCTGTTATAGAAGGTTGGTGGCCTGCAGGCAATAAATATATAAATAAATAAAAGATTAAATTTTGCATCTACACAGATCAACCTGCCACCTATCTCCACCTTCTCCTCTTACAGATGTCTAYTCAAACTTATCTGATCAAGACTCCCATAGTAGCCTGAATGAAGCTAAATAATTTTCAGCAATAATATCTGCCTACATTACAAATACATCACAACTTATCTAGAACTTATCTACACAACTTGCCTAAAAGCAGAACGCTTTTTTTTTTTTAGTATTGGCACATGGAAAATCGAACATCTGCTGAAATTAATACTTTTGAACATCTCAAGGCCAACAGTCTCCTTGAGGAGTTGTCAAGAAAAAGATAACCCTAAAAGATTTGAGAAGGAGAAGCAACTTTGTTCAGATGCAAAGTGATAGGCAAGAAAGGCACACAGCCAAAACCAGAACTAATGGACTGAGTTTCTGGAAGCTCAAGGCTCAGAAACAGCCGTTTCCCATGGAAAGAATTTAATAATAATTACAATAACGAATATATTACACATCATTAACTTTGCAATATACTGAAGAAGCATATGCTTTTCATGGAAATACCACCAACTCCTCAAATAGCATGTTTCTTTTTATAAAGGACTCTACAGAAAACACTAGAACCTACTTTTTTCCAATTTTGTGTGCCAAATCCACTGTCGGCTTCACAACTATTTCAAAGAGAGATGGGATTTTCTTATAGTCTCCTGAAGGATCTTGAAAGTTTTCTATATCAGACTCAGAAAATGGATATTGCTCAGGTGGAGTAGGCAGAAGTCCCACGCCAGGTGGTGGCTTAGGGAGAGGAACTATGCCACGTTTTCTAAGTTCTTCCAGTTCCTTTTCATCTTCATTTTGTGGTTCCTCCTCATTATTCAAAACCTAGAATAAAGAAATGTAGAAGACCCTTTATTAAATTCGCAGCGTATACAGCTCAACTTAGTCTTGCTTCTTYGCATTTGAATGTAATTATCTGTTACAATATTGCTATCTATTGATAYCAAATTCAGAAGAAATATAAATCTATCATTACTTTTGTCCTATAGCATGTTGATTCAACAGCCAGAAAGAAAATTTACTTTTGGTAATCAGGAAAATATAATTTTATAACGGTCTGGATTTTTTTTCCTTATATATATAAAAAGGAATTTTAGGTGACAATTATTTCTTCTAAAATTCACAATGTTTTCYGGGTTAAATTTGGGGCACTTTTCTTCTAAAACTTGTTGCAGAGTAACTGGAGAGATTTGTGAGGCATTTGCAGGAACTACCCAGTTCCTTTCTACACCTTACGCGCAACAGTAATTCAGATGACATCCCAACTTCCAGAAAGTTAAAGCTAGGCATGAGGTCACACTTCTTATTACARAGTTCATGAATATTTTGTAAAAAACGGGAACAAATGTAAGTGTGGGGGCAGAAATGTAAGCTGCGAAAAATGAGTCCAATCAGCATAAGAGAAGTGATGGCAAGGGGAATTCACTGCATGGGTCGGGTCACAGACCTGCCATGGTCAAGGGAACAGGAATGCTTGACATCATCAGTTTAGGAAGTTTAGCAACTTCTTTCCCCAGGCTCATACTGAATCTTCTAGCCCAACATTTTAGAAATAGATCTCATTTACAGACCACAAATTACCTTATCCAAGAGCTCCTTCGTTTCTGCAGTCAGGGGAGCATGAGAAAATTTGCACTTATCTCCTTGATAGCATTTTGCTCCTGTATGGTAGAACTTGCAAGGGAATTCATGTAAGCAATTTATTAAGGATTCTTAGCAAAGGCTTGTCTTTGGTTTGCATTATTTGGCAAATTTACAGAATTTACCTTTCAACTACCCTTCAGTTCTTCCTTAGCATAAATCACTCCAAAGCAATGTCTTAAAAATTTTGTAAGCTAATAACCATCTTATCTCTCAGTTTCATTTAACATTCTATTAACAGCTACACTACCAAGGCCTTAACATTACTTTTGACTTGATCCTAATATTGTCATTAAGTTATTGATGGTCTCAACTCTAGAATAGAGCACATATGATYTACAACAAACAGATCAGGGTTTTTAAATAAAATATAAATGCATCTAACTTGAAGCTTTTTAATACTTAAAATGTTAAAATCTGTCAAAACTAAACAAAATCGGTAATGTTATATTATTCTCTCTATATTTACTCTTAACTCTTGTACATGATATAGATGGTGATTTTTAAATTAAATGATGTGTAAATGGGGGTTACTTCATTTCTTAAGAGACTATACCAGAGAATAGGTAGATTTGCTATAGTAAGTTTTTTTGCTGTTTAAATATTCTAGAGAGAGAATCCAAACTTTCAGTTTGGACTTTAGATTTATTTACTTATAGTTAAAGCTGATCGATATTAGTAGTTTTAACTACATACAAAAGAACACAAAACAAGCAGTACACAAAAGAAGAAAAACAAAAACAAAAAGTATTTGGGAAAATCTGCGTTGAGACCATTCTACTCAATAAAATTAAAGAGATGAACTATACATAAGAATATTTGCTCACCGCAGGCAAGACTGGAACAGAATACTAAATGAAGGTTAAACTACATTAAAATAAAAAGTGATAAAGTTTAATTCAAGTATAGCTTTTGTTAAAGGATATTGTGCAAATAAATGCAGTTCTCTCCTTTGGTGCAGTAACCCTGTATGTAAAACTTGCAGATTTCCTTTTTCTTTTCTATCTCTGCATCATGATCAAATTTACACTGCTCTCCCTGTAATTGAGAAAACAGCAGAAACATTATGAGTCTGAAACGTCAAATAATCCCATTCCATACTGAAAGAAAAACATCCTCCTTAGTCGGATTTGAACTTTTTATCAACACAGAACTACATCCTAAGCATGTCCTTGAAAAACTATAAATTGAGGCCTGGCAATAGAGAAATGGTTCCTGAATTTGTATTCAAAAGAGTTTATGCTGATGGTCCATAAAAATAAGCTTGTCTTATAGCAAGCAGTTCTCTTTCTTTTTTGTGTTCATCTAGGAAACGGCACTTAAAAATACATTAAATACAACTGTTATTGAAATTATACTCCCATATAACTAACTGTTGCAGAATTAATCAGAAAATATGATTCTGTCTTGAGGAAATGAGAGAAAACTTSAAAGAGTCCAAGGTATTAGACTCTTTAACATAGGAAGAATAAAGTCCAAACAACATGTTTTATACCAACCATATCATCTTACATATCAGAATTAGTTTGTTGGTAAGTTTTATAATCTTTGTAATTATTTTCAGGAAAAAAAAAAACTCACAAAGTGCTCTTACAGCTATTTGTTTTAAAACTGAAGATGGCAGCAAATACTCATCTTACTGAACATAAYGGACGTTAATACTAAAATACATAAAGTCATCAACACATGCATTTCTTTCAATTTCCCCCTGGTTTGGGAAAAGTATACTAATTTTCACTTTTATTTTCACCATCTGAAAAAAGAAACAGAAAATGATCTATCACTAAATATACAGAGAAACTAAAAATAAACGACATGCTTGTCAAGAAGCATGGAGTTTTTCTTAATTGGGTTTCACAACTGACTGGACTATTCGGATATCTCATCTCCAGAGCACCATAAGCTTCAAAATGAGCAAAACCAAAATTGTTATGCAAGAGCAGACCRTCTTGCTGGCCCTTCTGCTTGACAGTTGACTGCTCTAAATAGTGTTCTCTTCTTTCCATTGCCTTCCATTTGCTGGATTAGGAAGATGACTTTGAGATTTTTACTCTCSCAACTCTCCCCACTTTAGAGTGATTTACTTTCAAGTGATTTTTTTCAATGCTTCAAATTTAGTAGAACCACATAACAGCAACTAAACTCATACTCAGAAATGATTGCCTCTTACAGATTCCACACTTTCAGTTTTTGATGTATATGTACAAATGATATATTCTCAGTTTAATTCAATACTGTATATACTAATAAGCACACATCATTTTAACATAATTTATCACACTTTAAACATGCAAAAGAAAGAAATATTCTTACACAAGCACTTCCATTGGCAAAGAACAGACCGACAGGCACAGTGCATAATTACCTTAATACACCTCCCTTCGAGGAAATATTTACAAATTTGTTTGCCTTTATGTTCCACTGTATGCTGATTTATGAATTCCTGACTCATATTAACCCATTTCTTCATTGGTTTGCCATCCTGTAAGAAAAGAGAAAGAACATTCTATTGATGCTTATTTATTAATTGCAGCTGTAAAAACATTACAGAGTATTTTGTGCAACAGCTACATGAAACAGGACTAACTATACTACAATTTGAGTTCCTAGTATTATTATACCCACACCTTAAAGTAAAGGCACATACACACACTTTTACTTAGTTTCTTTAACACTGGACCTTATACTCTTTATAGAGTATATAAATATATAAATGTATATATAAGTATATATAAGTGCATATATAAGTGCATAAGCATATAAATATATAAATGCACCCAAATCAGAAACTTCTTACAATGCAATAGGCACAAATTTTCAAAGAGAGAAAGTGTCTAGCACTTCATTTCAAAATGCTCTAAAAGCAGGAATGGCTYGGGGGCACCCAGTGGACCTTAACCTGGTCCAAACCCTTCTGCAGTATCCACCTTCCACCACCCTTCTTGCCTCAAATTGAGAGCAGGCCTCTGCACTTGGGACACAACTGCTGCTTGGTCCTCAGGGAATCCTAGAAATTCCTGTCTCTCTTTACAGCTCCCTCACATGCCCTTTGTCATCAAACCCATGTTCCACATACATCCATGCTACCACCATCAATGTTGTTAAGTTTAAACAAATTCATTTACTCATTATTATTTGTCTGTAAYTGGATAGTTAGAAGCATTACCTGGAGCAGAGTCAGAAGACGAACTTTGATCACCAGATTTCCATGTTTATCTTAACCACAAGGCCATAACTTGCCAATTCTTTCCCTCAATATGCTTCTCATGCAACTATGACATCCATATTATCTGTGCTCTTTTTTTTCCCCACCAACAGAAAAACAACTTGTTTGCTTATAATATATGAAGCAAAGYGGAGATGAAGCACAGTTTAGTCATGACCCAAGATGTAAAATTAATTATATATCTGGTGAGAGCAAAGAATTGTTCACTCCTRTGATTTCATTTCCTCTTGGCATCTACACTTAAGCTAAGCTACAGAAACTGATGCAAACTAGAGACAGRGCAGCTGAGAGCCTGACCATGTCAGTGTTTACATGGCTATGAAGCTTGCACTGCAGATGGGAATTGGAAAATGAAGTGAGCAGCCTAGTCAGAAAGGAAGGGTGTGCAGCTTGTCTGGGCAGGTTTTGAGAGGCCTGTTTGAGCTAGTGAGGAAGTCAAGGCAGGAAATGAACATTAGTAAGTTGCTGTAGGTGATGTAAAAAAGAGGGTAGAAAAAACCATCTCATTTGCAATATGAAGTGGTTACCTATTTGATATGATTATAGTTGGGAAGTGAGGTTTTTCTGGATTTCCAAATTTAACAAAAATCCAGAGAGATCTGATCTCTGAATAGGAAATTCTGAAATTGAGCAGATGTGCTTCTCCAGAGTAATCATCCTGGGAAACACAGGCAACAGCACATCAAGTCTGGTCTCATTTTGCTTGGCAAATTAAGCAATGTCATAAAACATTAATGCTAAGAATGATTAGCAGACTTGTGCGTGTTAAGAAGCAAAATCACCAAGCTAGAAATGCCTCTCCTGGATCAGTCAAGATACATTTGCTATCTGAATACATGGAAATTGAGGAAACCTCAATACCACAGGCAACGTCACCTGGAATCTAACAGTTGATCCTCTTCAAGGTTAATATCAACACCATGTTAAAATGATCCCCCAAGTCCTCCCAGGAGTGCTGTAAAAGCAGGGACTGCCCCGCTCCATCAAGCACTTAAAACAAAGCTTTATGAAGAGTGAAATGCCGCAACTGTGTCATTCAGATCCCAGGGATTAACTGCGCCGCTAAGGAATTGCGACATGTAACCCAACCTACCCAGGAACCTCGCATCTGTGTTGCAGAATTCATTATTTTGCTGTAGCCAGGAGTCCAGCTTTTTGTTTTCTGTCTCCTAGCCCTGCTGGGACCTGCCTGCCTGCAGCTGCCTCTTGGTCTCCACCCATCCCCACAACTTGGGAGACTGTGCTGGATGACAGGGCATGTTCTACAGAGACAGGAAGGAGGAGTTCTATAAACTAGGCATCCTAACAGATCCAACTGCTTCCYTTTTCCCTACCACACACAGGGCAGGGCAAGGAAAATCTGATCCGGACCACCCAGAAGCCCCAGGCAGTTAGGCCGTCTGGAGAACACAGAGCGAAAAAAGAAAATAAATAAATAACATGGCTGAATTATACATTAACACATACTTTTTAAGSAGAAGGCAGCCATGAGCATTCTTGAACACTAGAGGGAGAAGAAGCACCAATGTCTTAAGGAGATATATAAACAAATGTTTGCCTTAGCATCTTATCTTGTGGTATAGAGATTTATCTACAGRTTTACTAAAGTAGTTTTGGGGGGCYATGGATGGATTTGATGTGTTAATCATCAAGTYTGTATTTTTTTTAACGTATATAGGTTAAATTCACTTGGAGTGCCAAATTTATGAATACAAGTGGTGACACTGAATGTTACATTTTCTCTACATTCTGTGCAAAGAATTACAATGGGAAAACAGAAGTCACACATATTATCATTTCCAAAGCTAAAGTTATGAAAAAAAAAAAGTAGTAGAAGTCTTCACAATTCAGACAAAAACAAGCAAAAGCTGTGAAAATGGCCTTTTTCTTGTTCAAAATCCTCCAGCTGAACCGGTAGCAGCAAAATATCATCTTTCAGAAACAAATTAAAATTACGTTAATTTGAGCAAAGCTAAAATCCTATTCAGAATCAAAGTTCATAAACCACTTTCTGCTAGTCTTTCATTTCCAAGAAAAACCAGAAAATGATTTGTTGGTTTAATCTGTCAACTGTACTTTTTATATCAAGTTATGGAAAATTCTAGTAAGGWATTTTAACTTTTCTCTAGAAGAGAACACAAAGAAATACATATATATTTAAATACTTTTTTGAAAAAGTAAAATATGTGGTCACTTGCAAATAAATGTATTGGGCATTACAATTTTAATTCCACACACCTCGTGAAAGCCRTCGGATCCTTTATTGCCCCCTCTCCCCCTTCCACGATCTTTACGCTTCAACTTCTTCTGCATCCCACGTCCTCGGCCAATGTGGTAATTATTACCTCTTTGCGAAATACCTGGAACACAAAAAGAAATAGTTCAGACAACTAGTTTAGTTTTTAATTAGAGATGGGAGGTGGAAGGTGGGAGATTACTTGCAGGGTCATCCTCTTTTTAAATGATGCCGGAAACTACAGAAAAAAATGGTTATTTAGTCAAGTGGCATCAAATACAGACAAATTTAACAAACTAAGGACTTYTTTTTGCAATGTGAATTCCTAAATACTATCTTGAGCCATGAGTTGGCAAGTAGAAGTACACCAGGTAGCCATAGTTCTGTGCAGTGGTCTGCTCTCTGAAAAAACTCTTCAAATAACTCACAGACAAGCAACATGAATATATTATTTATCTTGTTTAAAGCAGCTTTTCACAATTAGCACGCATACTTGAAATATTTTGAGGTGGTCATTTTCAAACCATGCTACATTTTAACTCTTATGTTTTTCAAGAAGACAGAATCCCACTATTATTTCTCCAATGTACACAGGTTACTTGAAGAATCCACATGGAAATAATTTATGGTCTGGAGAGTGCTGCTTGTACACCTCCCTTCCTCTACCCTAGGCAACCTGCAGCTATCAGTACATACAAGTGTATTTTAGAGAAACAGYTCTCAAATCTTGGAGGCTTGGAGGACTCCTTCATGTGCTCAGTCCTCCCTGCCTCCAGCATAGTGCAGTTTAGGTGCAATTATATCAGGTCTACTGATGCTGTGGTGAAGTTCATTCATGAGAAACCATCAGATTACTGAGTCAAATTTCAGCCACATTTTTTAAGATTATTTCCAAAATAGAAAAAAAAATATTATTGAAAGGAAATGTTTTAATGGAAAAAAAAAAGTGCTATGTTCTACCCTTTATTTCCTTCAGAATACATTCCTCTTCTTTGTGCCCTAGTATTTAATCGCAGATTTTCTTCCCAAATAGCACAGGCTTAGTTCCAGTAATGCAAGACATCCCTTACAGCCTCCCATCAGAGAGAACTGATAAATAATAAATAAAACACAGCACTTCTCCTATCCCAAATTAAAGCCAAACATTAGCAAAGGTCATAAATCATTAAAAAAAATTGCTTTTCACTCAGCAATGTTGCACATCATCTTCATATAAACTTTGCTTCTTGTTGAAACAGGAGTATCAATTTTGGTAGTTTGGCCACTTTCTGAACACTGAATTAACCAGTACATATGTGCAGTTAGGCATATACATATCCTATTTTTTTTTTAATCACAACATGCAAGGAAGCTGAGAACCTAAAAAATACRGCAAAAGAGCTTTGAATACTAAAGTGTCTAACGGCACTTCATCTGTTCTAGCTGGTAATTATCCAAGTAGGAGCAAATGAGCAGCCACACCCTCAACACCGGGATGGAGAATCACAACAATCAAAAACAACAGCAAGAAAGAACCAGTGAGCAATATCTGCTATCCATGCCACAAGTGAGAGCCACTCCACCACAGCAAGCACGATTTCTAAATCAAGCAGTTGCCCACCTAAGAGGTTATTATTTTGGTAACATGTATTCATTAGMGAACACTTGACCTCCTACCTCAACATACACAGTGTGAATATACGACTTTTTTCCCTACTGATGATCAGTCTATCACTTTGGGATGGGAGAAGCTAGCACCTAGCTCACCCTTGGCAGCTTTTTTCATCTATTTACTAACACAAAGATCCCCAAATGATGCACGACAGAACTGCTACTGTCTCTTCTTACAGCAGCTGCTTACTGAAGTGTGATATGGCGAGGGGAGAGATTCAAGGAGGACGAAAAAGGAAAGGAGAAGTGACTAGAAGCCCACTAAAGGCACAAAAGTTGCAGTGAGAAATATACTGTGTTACAGTTGAAATATTGCCACCAAGCACAAAAAAAGGAAAAAAAAAAGAACCACCACAGAGCATGCAAGTGCACTGAATTGCTCTATGCTGCWTGCTGGAATTCTTTTAAGACCTTTTTTCCATCATTAAAATTGTATGACCCCATTCAGATCCACAACAGATTTAACCAATCAGACTGCCTTACCTTTTTGGATCCCTTTCATCCCTTGTTTTTTCAATGGTTCTTTAGAAAAGGGAGGTCCTAGATCAGGGTTAGAAGTCTCCTTAGACTGCCTGTATTGTTTGAGTTGATCCGCAAAATCTTCATCTTTTTCCTCTTCATTATAATTACCAAAGTTTTCATCACTATAATGACCATATTCATCATACTCCTTACTTTTAATACTTTTTTTATGTTGCATTTTCTGTGAACTCATGTAATTTCCCGATAAGTGTCCATGCTATAAAAAAAGTAATTGCATTGTTCAGAAACAACTCAATACTTCAAACATCAACCCTCCCCAAACTGCTCTACAAAACTAATTATTTTTATGTTGTTTCACTGTCATTATCATCATTATTATCCTTTCACTACTATGCGGGGAAAATCAGCTACATAAAAGTTCAAATTTTTATTTTGAATAGATCAAAATAAGAAAAAAAATCAGAAGAAAAGCATCAGCATTTATATCCCACAAACTTTTCAGAGAGATCAACAAAACATTTTAGCATGTGTAAATCTATATGCTCTACACACTACCTCTTTACAGATCTGAAGTTTTCTTTTAAAAATAAAAAGTAGTTCAGCATGAGTAAAAAAAGGATAATAATAAGAAAAGTATTGCTTAGAGCACATTCAGATCACAGAAAAATATTACGCATTCAGATGTCCCAGAAATGTGTCTATAACACATATATAAGACTGTTTTGCCAGAATTTCAGAAATTACTTGGCATATCTCAAGAAGGCTGATGAACCTGTGCAGGCTTTGCAGTATGCGACACTCAGTAAGAGGAGCAATCAACAAAGTTAGCAGGATTAAAATAAGAAYCAAATGTCTACATTAATAATGGATTATTATTTAGTAACAGCAGGCTTAATTAAAATTTAACTTTTTATACCCAATTTATGAAGAGCTAACAAGAACTATGACTACTTTTTTTTTAACTTCCTGAGAATCTTGGGCATGGAAGATGCAATCTGTTCAGAACAAAACACTTCTTATGGCCACTGTTAAGCCCAGCATTGTCCCTGCTCCACTGTGTGCAAACAAGATCTTCACTTTCTGACAGGTTAGTTTGGCTTAAGGGTTTTTGGGAATGGTTGCAATCGGAAAGGAAAGTCTCTTTCCCTCTGACGTAATGAAATTTCAAAATGCCTCTAGCTACTCTCCTGTCACTAGTCACCTGGTCTCGGAGCTAGAGAATCGCATTCAATTTTGCCTGGTGTTCTCACAAGGGCTATGAAGTCACACAAACTGAGAAAAGCCAGGACAAATGAACGAATCGGAAGGCAGATACCACTCTAGATTTTTAAAGGTGGCTTTCTGAGATCTGTTTCCTTTTCCTTAGCACAGCCTAAATCCAGTACAGGCAATAATAAAAACAGTTCAGTTGCTACCTGATAAAAGGAAATATAGTGTCTCGCTTGTTTATACCACTGACATTCATACCACATTTGGAAATATTTCAAAGGAGTAGATCTTCTCAAATGAGTTAGAATGGGCACAATGAGCAAGGCAGCCTTTATAAACAGCATTATATAGATACATATCTTTTTAAAAATTGCTACTAAATAAAGACCCAAGAAACRAGTTTTAAAAACATTACCTGAGAGAATGAAGAATCATAATCTCTGTACGAGCTACTACTCTTTTTATGTGGTCTTTCTGTACGTTCAATATCAGAATCATGGCTGTAGTCTGAACTATCATCACTGGAAGGAGAGTTATGCTGGAAAAAAAGGGAAGAAAATCTCACTCTCAAAAGCTGTTGGCATTGCAAACAATGCATTATGTAACAGGTTTACTATATCAGAAATTAAAAGAAGCATTAGTCCACAGTATGAAGRTATTTTCTCAACTCCTACAAACTTTTGCTTCTAAGGCAAGCCAAAGTGCATTCTTTGATCATTTTGAAAGATCAAAGATGTGACGCAGTGAAACTTGTGGAATGGAAACCTATCATGGCTATCACTGCATGTGTTTTCTCTGTGTTGTAACAGTTTCTTAAGTATCCTTTGAATCCCATCGCRTGGAAGCATAGCAAGGACGTGGCTTAAAAGACTAACAGATATGAGAGATGCCTAGAAACTTGCATACGACCAAGGAACAGATCATTTTCTGATAAGCAGTAGGAAGGTCTATATGTAATTTACACTACTGAGAAAATCACTTGCTGCTACAAACAGCCTCCCCAAAAACACCTGGACCTCCAGAAGACAAGAAATCGCATGTTTTCCATCCCCTACAATTACTTCGTTACTGCATGCTGTTCTGATAGCTCCTTGGTTTCCTCCGCACACCGTATGCACCATTACTTCAGGCTACAGGCACARTATTTCTTTAAAATACTTGTTTTGTGCTAATTTGGCATACTGCTGTGACCTCTTTAATAAATAATTTGAAAAAGCAATTCTTTAATCAATTTAAGTCAATTAAACCCAAAGAGAGTTTGATATAACAACAATTAATGGCAATGAGTATATACTTTATTTTTTTATAGTATTTTGGAATGTTTTCTTCAAAAAATAAAATCTTGCATCACTAAAAACAATTACATGCAAACTCCTGGAGTTAATTTATTTTGTTAARGAAGTAGTTTTACAAACAAAAATTGCAGGGAACCGCTTGTATTGGAAAATATGACAGTGCTACAGTCAACAAGATAATACTAAGAGTGCCATTTAGTCCAATTTTTTTCTAAAAATATTCCTAAACAATTTTCTCACATTAAGCCTTTATCCTGGCATCCTTGTTATTTTTTCCTGCACTACAATCATATTAATGTTCGACTTGGATACAGTATTTTGCAAATAATTAGAAAACAATTACAAACATATTCTAATTCGTTGTCTCCTTTCTGAAAACCATACTAGAATAGCAAAGTCATTTTTCTAAAAGTCACAGGACTATTAGGTTTATTTTTTGTGGCAAAAATTTTGTGACCTTTTTGCATTTTTTTATAGTCAATTAAGACATAATCACACACATTATCTGCAGGGCATATTTCCTGAAGAGTTCAATTAGTCGATATGAGTCTTTTTCTCTCTGTGAATATGACAGTAAGCAGAACAAGTAATTTATAKTATGCTTCCTATTCTAAAATTTTCTCACTCTTGATGGTTCAGCAATCATTACCTGCTGTTACTGGGCAGGGTCATTAAGCTACATTGTTGTTTAAGGTTTAAAGGACTTAACTAGTTMACTAAAGGGTTTAACATTTTATAATCAGAATTACCACAGRGAYTGACAATGGCAAAGAGTGAAATGCCTGTAAATGTCAATATTTATAAACTGTTTTTWAAAAAAAWTGAAGAAAATAGGCAGACAATTAAGATGCATATCACAAATAACAGTGATACTCACAATGCAGCTTCTTGTCTTTTAAATACAAAAAGATGAAAAGAAAGTTATAATCATGGATCTAAACAAAGGTTAACAAGTTTTCAAACTATCATCTGTAATAYGCTACAGCTGGATGACTTAATGACTTGATATCTCTTACTTACAKAAGTTGCCACTGAAATGAGTGAATATGCACTTTTGTGTATTATAAGTTTATTTAGCCATGTACTTCAGTATTGAAATGTCTTAATAAGACAGGGACTATAAAAAACAGCATTCRGTGTTCAAAGACTACACAATTAGTGCTAAAACTGTCTTTTAGTCTTCTTGTCCAATTTCCTGAACAAGGAAAATACGAATCTGGAATTCAAAAAGTACCACCAGTATTTTGGTTTTCATTTCCTAACCTTATGCTTATCCCGTCTTCTCCTTTTTGACTTYTTCTTTTCTTTTTCTTTTTTGCGTTTCTTCCGTGATTTTCTATGTCCCTTGTCGTTTTTCTGTTTATCATCACTTTTTGTACCATGTTCTTTAACATCTTCAAGCGCCGCATCATCTATTTCACCATCTTCCAGTTCTCCATCTTCTCTGTAGGAGAAAAAACAAAAAGTACGTAACATTACCCATCTCATCCACAGTAAATCAAAGACATTTTTTATTTCTTGCCTTGAGTTACATATTTACACATTTGCATAGACACTTTAACACATGTAACACTCCCCAAACAATCAGAATCCCAGGATTTTCTTTTAAATAAAAATAAAGTGCAAGTTGTTAAATGCCCTTAAACTGTATTGCATTATAAGAGATAAATATGTAGATATTTTAGTATTTTTTTATATTAAAAAAAAAAAGTGAAAACAAAGGCCATGTCTTCTTATAGTTTTCTTAAATCTGATTACAAACACGGTTTCAATACACAGCATAGAATTGCCCTTATATGTATTTTACACTGAAGAGCTGGCTTAACCATTAGAAACACTTCTACTTAATTCTTTCACTTACTCAAGAAACCCRCAATTTGGTTTAGTCTGCAAAAGCTATATTGACTTTATCCTTGTTCTGCTTGGGTTAAACAGAGACCCTTATAGCGATCTACACAAACTTGGGCTTTATAGGCAACTACTGCTACGGTTTGGTGTTTCCAGTTAATAGATTTTAACGTGTCCTGGCTTTGCCAAGGCAGCATACAGAACTGGCACGTTAGTTATATAACTAGCACGTAACATGGAATATGTTACTGTGCTTATTGGAAATCTAAAATTGAGCTGGAAAGGAAAATAATAATAATAAAYCTAAGGAATAAGAATATTATGAATKATTCCAAAAAGCAGATTTATTTTGTAGGATAACTTGACTCTGTAAAAATGAAAAAAATATATATTAGTAAKAGTTAACTGAACATTTGCACTTCCTTTGCTGAACTCTAAAAACTCTTCAGGGAAAGGCACTGGATGATGTTATTCTAGCTGAAGCAGCCCAGGTTTCTGCTTTATAAGATTCAAAACAATGCATTTGTGGGGCAGAGGGGAATGGGAGTCATTTCCTACACCACAAAGTAGAAATATTTCCTCAATAAATACTGCAGATGGAGMAATGTGCACATGAACCTAACTTCTGAATATGAAGGTTAACTAGCTCAAGAGGCTTTAAAAGTTGGAGTGACATGAAAAGATGATTCAAAAAGATAGGTTTTAATAAAAATGCAACATTTTTAAGTTTGTGGAGTAAAAGGCAGAAAAGTTTGTGCTCATCTCCATCAGCACAGGGAAAAAAAAATAGTTTTTATGACTATATGATCCTCTAAATAACACTCCCTACTGATCAAAACAATAACAATCCCAAGCATATTTTTGGCAACAAAGTGACCAATATCTTTTCTTGAACCCAGTTTTCAGGTATTCTGCTGCACCATTTTTTTTTCTGCAGCAGTTACAACTCCTTTTCTACTGTTTGGTATTTGTAGGATTTTGGTTGTTGAAGAACACACTATTTTCAAACTTATATGGATCCAGTTATAAAACTACTTTTACAGTGCATTGTACTGAAGGAAACTGGGCTTTGTGGGCACCAGAAAACCTCACTGAAACTCAGTCCTGCTATTCTACATGGAGAGCACTAGAAAATGTCATGAATCCTATGGTGTCTAAAATCACCATTGTATGAAAGCACCAGACACACCAGATACTTAACAGAAAAACTTCCACATGGGGGCAGCAGGGAGGTAAGGACATAAATAGTAGAAAACTCTAGTATGGAACTGAAGGTTTCTTTTTGAATCACTAACCCTCATTTACTATAAACTAACATTGAATAACTTCACAAGGATATTAATGGCAGCACCAGCCACAACACTATCAGCAAAAAGAACACTTAAAACAGTGAAAAATACTTAATGAAAACAAATAAAAGCTTTTAAAACTTGTTTTTCTCCCTGAGGAGGACTAGTTGGTGGTCCTTCAAGTTTTGCTCACATTGCACATACAACTCTTTTCTGCTTTAGGGTCCCGCCTTCTCCCCACAACAGACACATTCAGGACTGTCACTGCCTTCAGTTCTGATTCCAGAGAATTGTTTCGTGTTCTTTCAACAAAACAACTATAAAAACTTATTTTGACTTTTATATGAACAATAGCATCAACTAAATTACTTGCAAAGCTACTGGGTAACCCTCCAAGTAAACGAAAATGGTTTGGGAAACAATTTGTTATTCATAACGCAAACACCTGCTAGTCTGGACACTACTCAATGAACATGGCACAAAGTAAAATATAGCTTTAAGGAGAGGGAAAGTATAATGCAAAATGATCTTCCATTTAATGGAAAAAATATTAATACTAYAATATTTCTTGAAAACAGTCAGCCTGGAACACACTCAGAGTCTTTACCAGCAAGCACCAGGGCTGCAACAGTGRCACTCAACAATGTTTGCATGTAATGGTTTAGCTTAGCTTTTGCACAGCCAACAACTCTGCATATAAAAGGAACAGATAATCACTGAAAAAGAAACATTTAAAATTGGTCTGAAACCAGCATAGGAATATTCCTGAAGTTGCTCCTGAACGCCACAGAAATTCTGCAAAAGGTCATCCATGGTGTTTTTTAAAGAAGTTATGAATTGCTGATCACCTGGTCTTCAGTAGTAAATATTTCATGTAAATTCTATATATTTTCATTTGACCTTCATCAATCCAAATAATATTAGAGCAGAAATAATTAAGACACTATTAGAAGAGATGCATTAAGAACTAAAATTTCACTTTGAATTGAAAATAAATCGATGATAAAAGCAGATGGGAAATAGGAAAAAATTACTGAAACAATAGCATGAAATCCTCTCAAGTCAGGCAATGAACATATTCTATTGTGGATCTCCTTCCTCTAGAGATATTGCTTGAACTGGCAGATGAGCTACTGCCACAGAAAAGAAAAATTCACATAAATACCTGCAAATGACTTTGCAACTTTGACTTCTGTGTCAAAGCATTACAGAAATATTTGTATTTAATGTTACTAACTCTTTGGCAGACGTGATAATTACATCAGATGTTTAAAATCAATCCTACTATCTTGAACAGATTGATTTGAATTCTCTGTGTGAATTTCCTTGCAGTGCAGTGGACATTTTGCAATAGGGTAGCGGTTTAGATCTTCCTCCATCCTAATGACAGAGAGTTAATTCTTTGGAAACTCAGGGAGAGCTATTTCAGATGAGCTTCTTCAGGATCAGCCCTTGGTTCTGTTGCAAGGRCATTTTAGCTCTGATATAAATGCAGGTAGCTTGTATTGGAATGATTTTAGTGCAGCTATTTCCAAGGAAGGAGATATAAAATATTTTTCCATTATGATAATTTTATTTGTGCCCAAAGTATCTCCAAGAGTAGTCTGTACCCTAAGAGAAAATGATTTTGGTAGGAACACTGTGGAATGTTTAAATTTGCAACAGCTTCTGTGAAACAAAAACACAACCAACATTTCTGAAAAGCCTAACCACGCGACTATTTTGTCATACAGTCAGGACACTTGATCCTTCTGGTCAGCACTGAAACTTTTTGAAATATGAGAATCAAGACTAAAGAGAAGGCACTTGGCTTGAGAGGAGAGAGCAGGCGTACAGCTGAAGTGCAGCTCTATTGTGTGAATTACAGTTCTCATTTGTTCACGTTTTGCAAGAYTGTCAATTAAAAAGAGAGTATTAAGATATACACTATGATATAGCATCTATAGGACTTCTCTCCTTTTTGAGTAAAAATTTCAAATTCAATGTCTGTCCTTTAGAAATGAAACTAGTATCTGTTTTTTTGGTCCATTTTAGTCCTGATGCAACCTCACAGAAACTTGAAGTGCTTAACAGACTGCAAGAGAAAGATGGCAACAACCCTCCAGGAARAGAGCCAGGAAGAAACCTGGCTGAAACTCTCAGGGCGTACCATTAAAACAAGACTCAAAAGGTTTACAGAGCTAGGAAAATATCTTTAATTCTCCCAGCTTTTTGCCAATACATGGATTTAGGACAAGCTTGATAGAGGAAGAAAATGGTACCTTTGGCCAACATGAATATGGAAATTACAGAAGGTTGGAAGATGTAAGAAGAAACCAGGGAGACTGAATTTCTACCTGTGCCGCACTGCAGAGCTCAACAAAGAACCTAGCCACATCAGTGTCACATCTGGTCACTTATCCTCGAAAGGAAGGGAAAATTTTCCACGTGCAATGGCCCACTGCTACCAGGATGGMCCACACCACTTCCTGCCTCCTGTTTTTTGGAGACTTGCTGGCTTAGTTTGCTCCAGTGTGCCCAGAGAGAAAGCTGGGTACACAGAGATGCAGCCTTACCTTTTCCCAAGAGTTCCAGCTATCGCATGTGTCTGGTGGCACAGGCAGGCTGGCGGTACAGGTTACACTGCTCTGCTGCACTGTTCAGGAAAGCTAGTTTAAGGTGTGCTAAAAGAGGCAGGCTGGGATAGGTCCCTGTGACCCATGCTGAGCAATGGGAACCCGAAGGACTGAAGATTCAGCATACAGGATCTTCAGGCTGCTCTAAAAGGAAGATCAACAGCTTCCAATTACTGAAAACACRTGTTTGGGAGAGCCAGCAAGTCCGAGAAAAAAATCTCCATCAATAGGTGCTGTTGAAAGCAAAGAACCCAGGGCTGCTCTCAGATGGAGGCAGAAAAAAGGCACGGCTGGGATGTAGCAATTTATTTATCCAGCAGCTGCACTCAGCAAGGGATCAACTGGAAGCCGGAGTTATGTTAAACTGTGGAGAAACAGGAAGGTCTCATCCACGTCTAGTGCTCAGACCAGTAAATGTATGTGCATGGAAAACCCTATGCTGTCAATATAAAGATATGACATGGGATAAACAAAAKTAAAGAATGTCTTCCTTTCAGACAACAGATTGGGCAGGGTTTAAGGGTTAAGGGTTTAAGACATGATACTTTGCTAAGGATTAACAAATGAAAATATTATTCAGGGGATATTTCTCCCCAACCACAAGCCTGTTAAATTAAGACATCACTAAACAGTGATTACTATCGTTACTATTTCATAATAATAAGACATCTTGATTTTATTATTAAACATATGTCTATCACTGAACAAACTGTAATAAAAAGCTTTAAGCTTTTCATTAAAAAGAAGTAAACTACAATTTTTGTGAATTCATACGTTGCCTTTTTAAAATCTCATCTTATTAGTGGTGTGGACTGAAATGATTTAAAAKGGAAATAAGGCTACTGAATGGGAACTTTCAAGAGCTTTAACTTGACAGAGGGAGCATCATGTTCACATAATTTTCTCAACTATAGCAAAAAATAGCAGTTGAAGATGATTAACAACTTCTGAAGATATTCCTCTCTAYAGATTATTCTACAGAAGCGTGAAAAGTTCAAGAGCCTAATCAGTGTTAATGTTGGATAATCAAATAAATACAACACAGAATACTACAACAGAATTTTCTGAACCTTGTGCAATAAGCAGTTAAGTCTGAGAACATTACCTTACACTTGAAGCTTTATGTGCTTAATTTCTGTCCATTTTTTTTCAGGTTTTATTAATATTTTCAGGCATTTCTAAATGAGCCAGAATTTTTTTTTTCCTCTCAGGCAAAATATCTGTCTTGCCCACACCCCTTGAAGTGTATTACAGTAATTGAAATTTGAAACATTACAATRAACAGACTCAGAATCTTTGATGTTCAAAGAGGTTTCAATCCAACCGCTTGCTCAAGGCAGATTTAACTTTAGAATTCAATCCAACTTCAAAGCTCAATCAGACTACACAGGGCAATGCTCAGTCAAATTCTGACCATCTTTAAGGATGGAGATTTCACTGTCTCTTTGGGCAAWCTGTTCAAATATCTGAACAAGTCTTGGTGGGAGAAAAAAAAAGGAATTTCAATTGCTGTCACTGTTATCTATTGCATCCTCTCCTTTTACCATGCAACTTTGAGAAGAGTCTTGCTTTGTTTAARCACTAAGGTTAAAATTAGAGTAATGTAGTAATGTATAATAAAGTCTGGAGTGAGACTACTCTCATCACCAAAAAGGCAAATTTTGATTAATGTTTGGACATAAATATGTTTGAATTTTCTTTACATGCAGTAACATGCTGTCAGGAGAGAACAGAACAAACTGCTGTTCCCTTCCTTACAACCTGGAAAGGTCTGTAAGTTTTAATAAAAGAAATGGTGGTAAAATATCTGAAGAGCCCAGTTYAAGTCAGTTTAAAGATTCAGCTGTACCTAGAACATATTTTAAGTGGGGATCTATCTGCTTTAAATTTTAAATTCATGTAATGATGATAAAGAAACTTAACTTTAAAAAAAAACGTTAAGAATGAGATTAGTTGTATCATGAGGCATGAAGTCCAACAGATATTTATCCATGAACAAGACAAACCTATGCCCATGCTTCATGAAAGGAAAACAAGGTTCACTTTTTAAAATGTTAGGAAAAAAWTAAGACTTATCTTAAACATTTATGTGAGCAACAAATTTAACACTACACCTGAACAAACTATCCCTAATATTGAAACTCTTAATCAGAAGAGTAGGAAGGAGAAATATAATATGATATCATTTATTCTGGTTTAGAAGAGAAGGTTTTAACTTCTGCAGAGCAGTGAATCTTGGGACTGCTGAGACCCTTTTGCACACAGCAGTTCTTAAACGAGTTCTGGGGGCAGTTAAAGGATTAGGTACTAAGCAAGAAGCAGTAATTAGGTTGGATTAAACTGTCCTGCCATCTGCCCTCCTCAGTGCTATACTGTAAATTKACTACCTGCTCTGGTAGTACTCTGCTCTAATTCTGTCCACTTGAAGGGACTACAAATGAGGAAGGAAAGAACTCAGTGGGGGGCTAAAGAACTGAGTGTCATAGTAAGACACTAGTTGTTAAGATAGAAACAACCCTGCTTTGATTTGTTGTCTAAACAGGACTAAATGGATATTCCTGGGAGAAGAAAGGGAGAAAATAAATGATCACTGCATTTAGTCACTTCAAATCTGCTGCAACTTCTTTGAACTAAATACTCAACAATACTCAAACTAAATACTCAAACAATAATGCAAAAATAAGATGTCCGTGGATCACTGAGAAGCCAAAAGGTGAAGAAAAAAATAAAAATCAGATTAATACAAAGATGCTGGAGAAAAACAAACGAAGTAAAAGAAATTTCAAATGACTGCCTCCTCAACCTTAATTCTCTACTATTCATAGGATTCCATATGTTCTACCTACAGCATCTGCTGTATACTTACACCACTTTATCTCCTTGCAGCCCACTTACCTTGTAAGGCAAGATATATAMATCCTAAACATCCTAACCTGCAAAACTGTTTTCCTATAGCACAGGATGAAGAAGGGTACTTCAAGAACAGCTCTAAGCAAGGTGTAAGAATGGCAAGGCTTCTAGCAGTTGAAAACACATACTCTGGTAACATGAAATAAAAATATATACTAGAAAAGTATAATAGATGGTTTGTTTTTTGCTAAGTAGCACTAACTAACAGAACTGAAAAAGTTCCCTAGAAGCTTCAAATGTCAAAATACGAAAAAAAGAGGACATGTGGGGGATAAAAAAAAAAGCAAGCTTCTACCATGAAGGGAGTCATTTAAATACTATCATTCATAGTGATGGGTAACAGAAGAAAGGTCACACCAGTGGTGAACTTTTAGAACTGCCACAAGCAGTTGTGGAAGTTGAGAGCAACAGCTTCAATGAGGATTGGACAAATTCACGGGAAAAAAAAAAAAAAAAGTATATTAAAAGCTCAGCAGTTTCTTCCAACACCCCAAATGCAACYGTAGTAACAGCGGGAACACAAAGAATTAGAGTATAGAAAGTGTYGGGCTCACACGAGCTCCCTAACCAGCATCTCCTGCTGCCTCTCTCACTGACAAATATTGAGTCAAACACGCCATTGGTCTGACCTCACAGGGCACTGATTTTTTCTTATCTACAACAGAAGGCAGCACTCAATTCTTACAAAAGTCACTGGGATTCAAGGAACTTACTGAAATAGCAATAAAAGTGTAAAATAAAAGATCAAAGTAACACTGAGAATAGTGCTCAATGAACAATCTCAACACGCCAGCAAATGTTAAAAATCAAACATSACATATCATACTAAGAGTGGGAAAATGGCTTTCAAAAATGTTTTAAATCACCTTCCTGAATTCTTGACTTAATAGGAATCACTTGATCTCAAAAAKGACATCACAGTTTTACCTTCACATCCCCTTCAGCTCTTACAGACAGAAAAMAAGAAAGAGCAAGCCCAAGTCTAGTGAGGTCTTAAGAACAGAGAGGTTTAAGATTTGAGCTCTTGGGATCTCTTTTATTTCCAACTCCAGACTCCATACTGCTAGTATACACCTACTGCACTTCTCTCCCACCCTCAATCAAAAAACTAGTATGATTTCAAASCATTACATTTAGTATCAAGCTAATTTAGGAGTTTCTGCACTAATAAATTAACARTTAAATTGCTGAAACTATTTTCTATGACAAGAGATTAATTAAATTGACCTGAAGTAAGATTTGGCTATAAATGTTCATGACACAAAACAGACTGAAAATCCTAAAGCCACTTGACAGGATAGATTSAGAAGGTTTCCGTGTCTATTTTGGACTACAGTTACTTTAAATACAAGGCTAAAGATTGACTAAGACCTTCCTGTACTCATTCATTAGTGCTGATAGTCTGGTCTGTTGCAAAGGAAAACTGGACTGATGGACATATATATGTGTGTATATATATATATCTATGTGTATATATATATATATCTATCTCTTCTGCACTCCTGTACCAATTTGGGATTTCTCCAAAGATTTTCCGTTATACCTTTCACTTTCAGCTGAGAATCGGTACCATAAGAAAAAATAGAGTATTTTGAATTTATTTACTTATGAATATTAATTATCTCAAGAACCTGCCATCTCCCAAGTACAATATTATTCAAACAATGAGTAAAGAKCATTCATCAAGGCTGCAGAATATCAGAACATCCCTTTCAACCTATCAGAAAAAAAGCTCATTTATATTCTTTCTTTCTTTCTTTCTTATAAGGTCTTTATCTTTATACTTTTTTAATCCTTACAATAAGCTATATGAAGCCCTATTCCTTGTAACTTCATTATCTTACAAAATTTCAACACACACAAATCACCAAAATTGTATGACCTCATTTTATGTCTTAAATGTTAAAACAAAAACAAAACATAACATTCTAACAACAAAAGCCCTTCAAAATCTATTCAATGCACCAGAACAAGAACTATTTCTCATATGCAAATTTTGRGAAGTACTAAGCCTAGAAAAGAAGGTAGGAAAAAAATGGTTAGTTACCACTTCTCAAGACTCGCTGCACTGCAAATGTGAACAGAACTCAAGTTGCCCTGGGTTTGCTTATGCCATTAAACACTTCCCTGAAGCATTTTGAAGAAGAAATTCTTCTTCTGCAGTGCAGATATAAAACAATAAATGGCTAAGGAGTTAAAGTTAGCTTTAGAAAATATRTAAGAAATAATAATAATTTTTAAAAGCTCGTTATCCAGAAAAGTCAAGCACGTAGCTTCAGAACACATTTTCTTGTGATTCGTAAAAGGTGCTTACTGAGACCTACTTATACGCAATCCTTACACTAAACACTCACATAGAAGAGTGTTCTCTTCTATGAGCTGAAGAATCTTCAAAATATCCAACCCAATCATGCAATCAATCTTCTCTTCAAATCCTGCAGCGTCCACTATCTCCAGGATTACCTGACAAATTCTCAAGTATCATTTGCCTGACAAAAAAAAGGCTTGTCACATCTTTCCAACAGCAACTTTTCTGACTAACAAATTGTGCATAATAAAAGTAAAATGTGCATATTAATGAAACACCTGCAACCCTTAGAAAAAGAAAAAAACCTTTCAGATTTCGACAAAATGAGTGCTCTGTCAAGGATTTTTAATGAACTGAAATCTGCTCTTTGCTCTTTTGAAAATAAGGTATTTAGTAGTTCTCTGGGGAGCTGCTAACATATAATTACACTTCTGGGATGCATTTAGGGCTCATGGAACCTTCCAGGTAAAATGAGCCTGCAAGAATCCTAGCATTATCGTTTGGATTATATGGCAAAGGTAGGATTATTGAAGTTCCCTCATCCCTAGATGCCTRGATTCCATCCACAACATCTCAGAATTTTCCAAGCAATCAACTTCAAGAATTTCAAAAAGATGGATAAATTTGACCTGAAAAGACAACGATCAAAAATGTGTTGCTTCTGGAAAATAACAGAATTCATCCTCAAAGAAAGTTTAAAGGGAATTATTCCTTTAATTCTATGGACACTTTTTTTTCCATTTGAAATCTAAAGTGCAGCTGTCAGCTAGAAAGTTGGTATAGAACCCATCCTTTTCAAAAGTTCACTTCCTAAATTTACTCCACAGACTTGGCTATCACATGCAGCTTTGGAAAGGGTTTCAAGGACCCAAAACAAGACCATATCCTTTTCTACTATGAGTAATAGAAAGATCAACAAACAGATGTGGTCTGGAAACAACACAGCTAGCAGATGATTTTCTAGGAAACGGATCCGAGCCTTACACTGTTTCCCCTATGGCAGATATCCACAGTCACAACACTGACTAAGTGTCTGAAGTATCTGAAGTTTTGCAAAGCACAGCGCCGTCTTACAGAATGTTCTGGCCTTGCTTAACATCTTGGTTTGTTATTGCTGGAAACGGAGAAACAAAGTTTTCTCCATCTAGAACAGCAGTGAACAGCTCCGAATTTTGCCCTCTTTCTTTCTATAGGATCATTTTACATCCAGCTGCCTTGCCCCATGAAAGGGTATACCGCATTCTTCACTGAAATAATGCCAAAACACTGCAGGAAAGCAGTTTATGATGTGCTTCTTACGCAACATGTAGCTCAGGAGTCAAAAAGGAACTGTGTTTCCTCTGTGTTAAAGGAACAAATATCAGTAATTTTTTAACTTCTATCAATGCATTATTTTCTTCTTTTCCCTAGTAAAACTGTGTCATCTCCAAAGGCAACATAAATTATCCCTACTTTGACAAGAAATCTGTTCCTCGGGGGAAAAAAATCATCATCAACAAACTTCAGAAAGCACAGACTTGAAACTTCAGAGCAATACTACTTTATATAGATATCTATAGATACTATTTATATAGCCACTATAAACTTCAGCATATAAAACAGTAAGAAGTGCTTACTCTCCTATAATCTGAGATCTCAGCTGTACTAAACTCTTTCCAGTTTGGTGGTTGTCTAAGTGTTTTAACCAGCTCTGTCAACCTTCTTTCAGCTCTATATACCCCTGGGCAAGACTCTTTTGACATTAAGATGCAATGGAGAAAAAAAATAAATTTTTATATATATATATATATATATATATATATATCTAGGTCAGACATGTCCACATGCAGATGTTACTCTGAAGAACTCTGGTTACAGATGAGTGGTCTTCATTTCTCCTTTCAAGAGCAGTGCTCATTCCCACTCTGGGATGCCTAACAAGCAGAACTAATCCCCTGCATGGTCTGACAAAGACACCCTAGCTGGATACACATCATGGTGATGCTTTACCACATTTGGCACCTAATCTAGAACAAGGTTTTGATACAGTGTGAACTGGCCTTCACAGGGCAGTCCTACAGCCCAGAGCAGGCCACATGTACAGCTTTCACTCCAGAGCACTCTACTCTAAATCCATTTGGAAGGAAATCAAAAGTGCCTTCAATAAAGACTTGCGTTAAGTTATTGGAAAGCTGTTTGGATACCGTAGTCTAACTTACTGGCATTTCTTCATATTTTTTATAGATATATATATATATAATACATATACATATGAAAACACAACCCATTGACATTTTTACAGTTGAAAGGGCACTCCTGGTACATTTCCAAAAAATGGATTTAAATAAAAGCTGAATTATTTTTCAATGAGAATCAGCCTGCTAAAATCACTGAACTATCAGTTAAAAAAATATTCGGTCACAGAAAATATTAACCCATTCTCTGAGTTATTCTAGTCTTTACATTTTAATTCCAAGATCATTCATGAGCTAATATTCAAGCCCAGTTTAAACTTGCCTTTCTTGCCCTTAGTCCAGGTATTTTTTTAAAAACAGCATTCTTAATGTTGTGATAGAATTTACAACTGAAGTTCTGGAAGCCTAAGATACAAAATCTATATGCATTTCCTCAGTATACTGAGGACTGCAGCTTTGAAATATTTTGAGAAAACTGAGAAGGATTCCCTGTGAAAGTATTTTCTCAATCTTTTCTTTTTTTCTTGCAAACATACCACAAGCTACCACCACCATATGAGAACAAATGAATTTAAGCCCATAACACCTTACATGAAAGAAATCATGAAACTAAATTTGTCAAACCTTATCTTTTCTATAAAACATTATGTGTTAGTCCAGGTTTGACTCATAGCTTAGGAAATGTCTCATTTCAAAGTAATCACATTTTGTTTTATAGTAGGATGCCCACGATTTTGTTAAGAGTAAACCTTAAGACAGTATATAACTAAGAGTTTCCAAAAACTAGAAAAAGTGTATATATACTACCTAAAAAAMCAAAATGCTGTAAACCTCTCTCTTATTTCTTGTAGACAGAGATGTGCTATAGAGAAAGGACATGATAACAAGAGTGCAAACAATTTTACTTGGTCCTTTCAAAGTACCTGACCACCATCCTAACACATAAAGTAATGAAGTATTTTTTAAGCTACTAATTTCTGGCCAAAACAGAATTTACAGACCAGAAAAGGTCTTTTGAAGGCAAGTGCATTACTGAAAGTTCATCTCTCCTTCTGATTAGTTCTAAATGAGGAAAGAAATCATAAAACATTCAGGATGCCTAAAAATTAATCTTACCATACACAGACACACACACAATACCTTTGAGTTGTTGATTTACAGATACGCTACTTGCAACATGTCTTAACTGAAATCCAAACTGAACTGGCATTTCAATGAAGAATCAGGCATTGTAAACTATTCTTTATAAAAATTTTAAATTTCTTGTGAATGTTTCTACATAACAATAGGGTTATTAAAGCACGCTCTGCTACAAATTCAGTTCACTTTTCCTGACTGAACTGAGAGGACAACATAATAGCCTTAAAAAGGGGAGAAGGAAACTTCCCTAGCTTTAGTCATCAACAGAATATTCATCTATATAAATCAGTTCTATAGCAGTCATGTTCCAGTTGCTATTAAGAGGTCCATCACAGCAAGGAAGTTAMTAACATTGTTCATGTGTTCTGTTGACCTTTGAATACCCTATAATGAGGAGGTAACAGATGAGGGACAGSAGAGACTGATGGAAAACCCCCAGAGTATTTTTGACACTTGTTCATATTCACTCAATGAAGAGACCTTATGCCCCTTCCCAGATACTTCTCTTCCTTTATTTCCTTTGTGCATGTTTCTTAGTGTTCCGAACCAAACTTTTCCCTCAGTCCTCTCATACTAATTCCTCACATAACTCCTTCATACAACACCCTCTACATATTTTCCACACCCCACACATTTAGAAAAACATGATGCTATGTAGTTCTCACGACCTACTGAACTCATACTTCTATCACTTCCCATAATTTTATCCTATCCTGTTCAATACCAGCAATGAATCTACTGCATTTTCACTGGTAATATTACATTTTTTATATGAAATTATGAAAAAAACAATAAATCATCTGCAATTTGATGACACAAACCTTACATGTCTAAAACAGGAGTTTAGAGCTCTAAAATTCCTCTTCTTGGGAATATAATATTAACATAATATTAATTCTCCAATTTTCAAAGCTGAAGCAAAGCAGACTTCAATCCACTTCACTCACAGATTCCTGAAATGGTATCTTAAAAAGGACTTGTTTCTCAAGTTACAAAAACATTACAGAAAAAAAACCACAGGGACTGTCTGTCAATGTAGGGAAGTATCTTTTAGTATGCAAGTATCACTATACTGTTGTAACTTCATATACACACCTCCAAGCTGGGCTAAGAGCTCTTCGCAACCCACCAAGGCCACTTTTAGAATGTCAAATAGCATTAGGGCTTTTCAATTAAAGTTCTGCATCAGTCTCAGCACTGCAGATAAGTCCTAAAAAATTTTTGCATCCATGAGCAATAATCAGTGCAGGAATTACTTAAAAATATTAACTCCTCTCTCTCAAGTGAAAATTTAGTGGTTGACACTAAAAAGGGAATCAGTAATTGCTAACCTGAAAAGGTATTAAACTTTTTAGTATCATTAAACAAGGTGATGTAGTACTGGCAAAACATTCATGCACTGCAGAACAGCACAAAGGCACCTTGGTCAAAGTTCTTATAGTGCTCTGGTACCAAAGCACTATARAGTTTTAAAGGAAAACAATGGGACTGGGAAAATGCTACTCTAGAGACATCTGAAATCAGGTCCTTTGACATCACAGGATATATCTTATATACTTAATAAACAGAAATATACTATGTTAAGAGTRTGCTGTCACTCTGATATTGCCTTGGAAAACAGCAAATTATCTGCTCCAAATTATCTATCTCTCTTAGCAATCAGTGATTCTGTAAGTTTTAATTTTTCACTCACATGCTCCAACCTACATCTAGAATTTATCTATCTATATATTTACACTATAAAGTGGGCAAGGATTACATATATTCTTTTATAGAACAGGAATCAGAGAGTTCTCACAAGAGTGCTTCTGACACAACTCAAACCAGTACAAAGTCTCGCATGGCAGAAGCAATTGTCTCAGACTGAGCTGTTTTAGCCTGTGCAAAACATGCACAGCCTTGCACACCACCGAGCTGCCTTTGTGGCAAGGCAACACCTGCAGGGTCACCACCCAAAAACAGTGGCAAAGGCCCATGAGTGAGTTTGTCCTAGCAACTTGCCACACTACAGAATTGCTGAAGAATAAAGAAAGTAGATATTTTTGCAGTAGTATAAGCCAGTGGAACAGGCACAGTGTGATGCAGGTTATGGAAGGTGAAGTCTTCAGGTGGCCACTAGTTTCGAACACTTAATCTAAAATTCTTTTAATCTACGACCAGGAAAGGAAATCATACCATGAAGAGTTACAGACTAGACTGCTTGGGGTTTAACTGGCTTTTAGTCCTAGGACAACTTCACCTATGTCTCAGTAACAAGGAAGACGGAAGTAAGGAAAATATCACTAAAACATGCCCCAAAAATGGTTTATTACAAAGGTACAGGTGGCCAGGGAGCTGCTAAAACTAGAGAAAGTTAGAAAGTCCACTTTCTAACCCCAGCACCCAACTCTCTCCAGTTGCTGTAGTTTATTACTGTTGATGTAGTCACAGAAATTCACACCAACCTCCTTCTCCTCTCCATCAGGAATGAGGAGTAACTGCCATGTAAGTTAGCTGCATTTTTGCTGCTCCTGCAACACTAGCTGTGTGGTAAGTAAACTGTGTTCTCCCACTGGATATACTTGAGAGTGATTATCAGTGTGTTTCCCATTTTCCTAGTGTAAAAGCAATTCTTGAACTTGTGTTCAAAAACAGTAAATTGCAACCCTCCATTCAGTGATTAAAAACAACTTCAGCATAATGTAGCCATAACTATTACTATAAGTATCTCTAAAACAGCCCTAAGTAAACATTTTGAAATCTAACTCTATGCAAATATGGGCAGAGRGCATTAAACCACAGAGTAGTGTATTCAGATTGCCAATTTTAACTGAAAATGTCTGAAGACTTGAAGAGCAGTCAGGTTGCRCAGCAACAGCTACAGATGATAGGAGATCTTTAGCTTTTCTGTTCCTCACTTCCCTGATCTACAATGCTCTGGCGCTTCATGGAGCTGAGGAGTCATGGAGATCAAGACAAGGTATGGACACAGAAGCTTGCCAAAGTATGTTGACTAAGCAATCACAGAAAAAAATGCAAAAATAATATATAATACAGATTTAAATTCAGTGCTATTCACCTTATTTACAACCAGTCTCTAACATTTTTCCCTTTATTTCCCACTGACTCTGTAACTGAACTGAGCAGAGCTCGATAAACCAGACAAACCTGCTACATCAGCAGAGTTTATCACCACCCTCACTAAGGAGAGGAGTGGAGAAGTGGTGCAATGGAGGGGAGTAGCTAATTTCTGAACTAGGCAGGAGTCCTGAGAAACACAGCAGCTAGGAAGACGTGGCTGCGGTAAATCTCCATTCACCTGGTTCATCAGGGCACAGCAAATGAAGGAGAGGATCTGGAAGAGCAGTGCCATGGTTAGAGGCAGGCTGGCTTGTGTAATTAAACACCTTGGGAAAGCTTAGTGAAGCTCCATCGGTTTATCTTAAATAACGTAGCGATTACAACTTTTATTTAAAAAAAAAAAAAGGTATCTCAAATACATCAAATATATAATGAAAAACTATATAATGCATGGTTCTTGGGGGGGAAAAAAAAGAACCAAAAATGCAACAAATGAGCCCAGTTTTGAAGTGATCTTAACGAGTATTCTCTGAAAAAAAAAAACAGTACAATTTTCTATGGAAACTTCTCACAGAACATTCAGATGCCCATTAGAGGGCCAAGTCTAAAGTAGTCTACTATATTGTGCCATTGTTCAGATCTTTCATTAGGTCATTGCTATTTTTATAGCAGTTAGCAGTATAAGTTTCCAAGTCTGGATATTATATGACAGCCATGATAAGACAGCTAACAGAAAGAATCAGTACTAATCTGAAGCTTTTAAAATAAATAAATAAATAAATAAAATTACTGCAACTCATGGAAGAGTTMTCAAGTCTCTGGCAATTGCAAACTTGGCACTGACTCCAAATGCAGAACCAACTGGAGCAAACATGCCTTTCATAGCTCAGTACTAGTCAGAAAATCTGAGTCTATACAAGCTTGCATGATAGTTGAAATCTTTCAGTTCTTCTCTTAGGCATGCAGGGATATAAGCCAGTACAGTGATCTCCAGCATGATCAAGCAAGACAATGTGTATAAAAGAAAGATTTCCAACCCTATAACAGCAGTCCCATACTATTGCAACTAATCAAATCTTGCCGATCTCAGAAACAGTGGAATAATTTGCTCATATTCTGATTTATATATCAAGACTCCTTTCTTAATGTTACAGTCCTCTCCTTAACATACTATCGCCCTGCTAATGGCAAACAGGAGCCACGTGTTTTCCAACAGGGTTTTATTTTTGTCTGCAGTATTTATTTGACGTAACCATGTGTGCCTGCACCCTGCCTCTCTTCTCTTTTAAAAATAATCTACCTAAAAAACAATCTTTAACAAAACCCAATCTTATGTTAGAACTTTGAAGAGATATTATGTGTGAACATGGAAAGTCTCAAATATTTCTTGTGAGAGAATGTCCCTGCAATGGGTTAAGTCAAAATATTTAAAGAATGAAAAATCTTCCTCATGTAATCTGATAGCCCATCTATAAACCAAGCTCACAAAGACTGTGTATTAAAACAGTACTTCTACCTTAAATATCCCAAGTGTGGTCAAACCATTCAAAACATTTAACAACCAACTTCCTTATACTGCTATAGATCAGTTCAAAAGTCAAACTCCTTAACATAAATAGAAATGCYGATAATTTATGTCATAAATTTATCTGATCCACTGAGTGATTTCAAGAGCCTACACATATTACAGACTGCACTATGTGTAGGCAAACTAGCCTTAGTGGGTTACCAACACAATAAAACAAATAAAAAATGAATGCAACATAAAATGCATTCAAACTAGACATGTTAGTTTTAAAACAGCAAGCTAATTCTGTAATAAAGCTCCAATTTAACTTAGAACATGGGCATATCAGATATCTACATATTTTCTGAAGAACTGACCTAAAAGATTATATCTAAGCTTTTCAATCTAATATAAAGGAGACTTGTCACAAGCAATTCAGTACTTAAAAACGTTCACAGAGCACTGTTTTGCCCCTCCCCCTGGCGAGGCAACCATGTTTTCCGTGGAAGAGAAAGGCCCTGTGTTTTCTTAAGACCTTTCAAACTATTAGCTCACACACACACATACACAGAAAAAACCTCTATACATTTTAGAAGGTTAAGATATTGACAGGATTAAATTTGCCTACCTAATATAGGATGAAGGCAACACATATCTTACTTTAAAAAAAAAAAAAAAAAAAAACACCCACCAGGTATATTAGAAATACACTTTGCTATAAACTTCTCAGGTTAGAGAGCAAAAGCTTTATATAAAAATATTATTTATAAAGTAAATTTGTTTAGCTTTTTGTTGTCCTAAATTGAAATAAAACGCAATGCTTATACATGTATATGTATTAAAGTGCATAAGACTAGTACTTATATATTCTATTTCATATTTTTCGGTGAAATAACAAGTGTGCTAGGGAGCACAGCTCATAAGAGGAACTTTACTTGTAAACAGAACATGATCAGCTCTAAATTAGAAAACTTAGGCTCCCAGCAGAAAAATGAATAAGGTTTCTGGGGCCTGCTCTCAAAGWCATAGGTACAAAAGAAAAACAAAGTAATTTCAATATTGAAACAATGTCTGCAGTAAAAAGTCCCAGGCCTCTAGCATGTGAACTCTAAAATACTCTGCTGCTACTGTTGCAAAGCAAAGCTATACCAAGTAGTAATGCTGTAACTTCAGCAAATCCAAACCAGTCACATTTTGCTTGTTTCACAGATTAGAACATATCGAACAGAACTTGCACCATTTCAAAATTAAAAGTAGGACGGTGGAAGTAAGAATCGGGAGCTCTGGGGTCTATCTGATCCTATCACTAAATCATGGTATATTTTTTGAACAATTTACATCACAGAATTTATGAATTTTAMTTCGACGACGGAACTGTGACAATCATTCAGAGACTCTTAGGTGTTTTTCTCAGTCCTTTGAAACATGCACGGAGCATGGCTGTGGAGGTGTGTGGGGAGGACAGACTGAAACTCAGCTGCCGAAAAACAGCATTTTAACTCCTGTTAACTCATGTTACAAATCCTCTGAGTAAACGTGCATTGAAAGCAGTTGCCCTGGAACTGGATTTTTGGAAGGCCAGAGCTGCCTGAAGAAAGGATTTGAATTTCCAGCAGTTGCAGGAGAGAAAGGGAGGGAGRAACAGAGGTCCTTTCAGCAAGAACAGGACTCTGGTTTTCTGCGCATGGGGATTGAGGGGTGGCAAAGATAACGTCAGTCAGACCTTAATCTGCATAAAAAAAAGATCCAGTTAAACATGTAAGGTGTAATCTGGCAATAAAATTAGGTTAAATATGGATCTAGTGAGACTTATTCTATAACTCCCTCCCCCAAAAAAGGAAAAAGACTCAAAAACCAAAACACCCTTTCCTACCTGACTAGCAGCACCAGGGCAAGGGAGAAAAAGAACAATGGTGACATTCAATAGACACCCGCTGGAAAGTGCATTTTATGGAAAGAAATGGACACCCCCCCCACCCCCCCAAACACACCCAGCCAGAATAAGTAAATGAAGATGTAAAACGCATGCATTTAGGAAAAAAAATACTAACAATGCACTTCTAGTTCGGTGACCCTCCCCCCCATATTTTGCATTCCCCCCACCCCAGCCTTCATCCCGCTCCTCCAGCCTGAAGGTGACCTGCCCCCACAAAATGCTACCAACATTTTTAACCCCCTAGGCACATTTAACACACATCATCATCATCATCATCATCATTATTATCAGCATCATCACCCCACTAGCATCACCATTATGAGAAGCGGAGAGAGAGAAGAATGTTACTCGACCTTTCGTCCCCTGCATGTTGCCTGTCAGAGTCGGGCATGTTTGGGTCAAGAACTGGGTTTGGGGGCTTGGAGAACAGGCTTTCAAAGGCCATTGTGCTGGCTGTGGTGTGGTGAGGAGGAGGGAGGTGGAGGAAGGCAGGACACTGCCGCTGCCCGTGGTGCGGAGGGAGGAGGAGGAGGTGGCGGCGGCGCGCACAGCCGCGCTTGGGGGCGGCTCGGTGAGGAGGAGGGTCGGGTCCCTCAGTGAAGAGAGATGATGAAGGTTCCACTCACGGTTACTTAGTGAGACACTTAACGGGCACTCAGTGCAGGGCGAGGCTGCCCCGGCTGAGCCCGGCCGCCCCGCGCGGGCAGCACGAGGAGGAGGAGGAGGCGGCAGCGGCGGCGGCTCGGAGGAGCAGGCCCGGGGCACAGGAGGAGAACGAGAGGACACACACACGGGGGAAGGGAAGTGCTGGTGGCCGGAGATGGCTGCCCTATTTCTTCCTTACAAACATGGCGCCCGCTCGAGGCACTCTCACAAAATGGCGGCGGCAGCGGCGGCAGCAGCAGCAGAAGCGACAGCAGCGGCGGCGGCAGCAGCAGCGGCAGCAGCGGCACCGGCGCTGCCTGCAGCTCGCTCCGCACCCGCGGCCGGCACGCGCCGCCGCCACCACCGCGTCTTCCGCGCCCGCCGGGGCCGCGATGGCGCCGCGTCGCCTCGCGCTCGCCGCCGCCCCGCGCACAGCTCCTCCTCCGCCGCCGCCCGCCCCGCTCTCCGCGCGCGCCCGTTGGCCCGCGCCGCCGCGCGTCACGCCGCCGGCGCTGCCGTCCATTGGCCGAGCCGCGCGGCGCGTCACGCCGCCGTGACGTGACCCGGGAGGGGGGCCGGCCCGGCGGGGCCCCGCCCCCCCGCCCTGCGGGAGGGGCGTGCGGGGGAGGGGCCGCCGGGTCGCGCGGGCGTCACGTGCGCGCGGGCGCAGCCGTCATGGCGGCCGCAGCCGTAATGGCGGCCGTCAGCTCCGCGCCGGGCCCCGCGAGCGCCCCCTGCCTCCCACGGCGGAAGGGGCGGTGCCTGCAGCCCTGGGGGATGGGCACCGTCCGGAACCCGCCTGACCGGAGCCGCCCCCTTCCTTGGCCGCGAGGAGCTGGAAGGTGTGAGATAGGGCGATCGTTACCGTCACGTATCGGTGCGTGTCATCGGAGAGCTACGCTCCGTACACACACATGTATGTATGTATGTAATATACACGTGTGTGCCTACGTACAGCGGCACGGGAGTGGTGTTGTGTGAGAGCTCCTCCCCGGCTCTTGCAGCCCCTTCACCGAGCACACAAGTGCCCGGGTTCCCCTAATGAAGGTTCCCCGCTCCGCCAGCGCGTCCCGAGAGGAAAGCAAAGCAGCTGCTTCCCCTTCGGTCACAGCCACCCGAGCCGTGGCTTGTCACCGTTAGGAACAAGTTCGATGGGTCTAATAGGCCATTAGGGAACCATGGGGAGTCATTGTGGTAAAGGTGTTAGAGAAAAGCAAAGCAAATCCTTACCCGGCACACTGAGGCTGTTATTCTTAAGGGTATGTATGTTTACAGCGTAGCAACAGACAAGCATGCTGCCTGGCATCGGGGTGGGGGATAAACGCTGGCGTGCAGGAGAACCGCTGGGACACTGGAAACATCCTTCCCACACTCTCAGGAGCTACATTGCACTCTTACTTCAGCTTTTCATGCTCCAAGGAGGACCCTGCAGTCACAGGACAACATGGTTGGAGGTATGAAAGAGGATGTTGGCTCAGATACAAAACACAAGTTAGAGAGCGTTCTTCAAGCTGCGATAAGCAATCATTGCTAGAGCTGTTGTTAGTAAGAGCTTTTAGAGTAGAGTTTTCCATCAACGAGTCACATTTCCAGATCAGAAACGAAGTCCTCTTCGTTCAGTGACCGTGGTGGCAGTTGCGGAGACCCTCATCTGAAGTTGAGCCACGCTTGGCTTCAGTGTGGAGCAATATCAGGACAGCAGGAGCTCCAGCAGTGCAGGTAAGCCCAGAAGCACCCTCCTAGCCTCCCCAGGGCAAAGACTGTTCTTCCTTGCTCTGGGAGCATTTAAATGTCTCCCAGACAGAAATCACTCCACTCACCTGCCTTTGCTCATCTCAACAGAGACGATTAGCTACGCTTCTGTACCCTTAAAAACAAAAGAAACCTCCYAAAGCCAAGAAGCTATAGGCAACAACCCCCACCCCATTACAGGCCCAAGTACTACCACACAGAAGTGTTAAGAGAAGACACATACAGTGCCTGAGCTCTATTTTTTGCGCTCTTCCCTCAAAAAAGCTACTGGTGAAACATACTTGTTTTGTACAGCATGCTTTTCACACATGCAAGCCACCCCCTTCACTGTGTTTACTACCTTAAGCAACTCATGACCTTTGAGATTTTGTTCTGTCATGAATGTTTTTGCACTATTTATTACATGCTTATTGTATCCTAGCTTGCATTTTGCACCAGTACTTCCTATTCTTCCACATTTTTGTCCCTTTCTTAATATATCAGCTACTTCTGTTGTACCTTATTAGTCAAGCCAGTTTCCCAACTGGATTATACAGTCTTTTCATTTAGTTTTTATCCTCTTTGGATATTTTTTCCTTATATCAGCATTAGTGCTTTATAGCATAACTATAAWGTGATACTGCATCTCTGAATAACTGCTTATTTTCTTCACACTGCAGGTGAGTACAGAGATGAAGTAGGAACCAGCTCCCTCCCTTGACAAGAGACTCTTCAAGAAAGAGTCATAGGCCAAGAAGCTACATATCTTCTAACACTTGTTAATGAAGTTAAGTCGGGACTGAGGGAATCCCAACAGATTAAATAAGGACTCATTATAGTGCTTTATATTGTCACTATTCACAATGCTTTGTAGATCCCGATACCATGGATCCTCCTTCTGCATAATAATAACCATCTTATCTTAAAAACTGCTGCTGAATGTGAGAATGAAAAGGGGCCTAGAGAAGTTTGTGTGCTAATTACCACCATAGCAATAGAATTATTATTGAAGATTCAAAACTCATTAAGCAATCCATAATAAAGCTATGGAGCAAAATGCTAAGAGTTGTTAAAGCCAATAATAATACAAGATCTAGAAGATCCCTGGAATTTTTGTGTTTCTCGCTTAAATCTAATTCTTACGGATCAGAGTGAAAACTGTTGGCATGTAACTGAGTAATAGGCAYTTAACTCTTATGTTTAGTTTACATAAGAAAAACGTTATAGAGCTCCTATTACCATTGTGTACTCCATGGGTTGTTTTTGCCCTTAGCTGTAGCACAGATACCTCTCTGGCAGAGAAGCAGTTTGCAGAGCAATGGTTTGTGCAGACCTCACAGTTACCTCCAGTTAACAACACTTAATGCACTGTACAACTCAGTTGCAGTCTGGCAGCTCTTGTGTTTTCCTTGTTCTGCAGTCCAGTAACAGAGACTGTTTTCAATGTCTCTGTGTATGTTACTTTTTTTTTCCCTCCATGTGAAATTCTTCCTTTTTTTCCAAGTGAATTTCATTCTCTGCTATAATACCATATCTCCAAGTTAAATACCCTAACCTGGGATACATCTTAACCTTAGGATAGACTTATCCAGCCCAAATAAGCTGCCATCAGCTGCAACTTTTGCCACTTCATTGCTCATCTCTTCTTCCACAACCTGTGTTTCTATGTACAGCAGCTCTGGTACTGAGAGGGAGATATTCCACCTGCTGCACTTGTGTACTCAGAGATGGTCATTTATTCCTACCCTAGTTCTGCTGACCCTCAGCAGTTCATAATCCCTGGGAAAATGTTATTTGTTACTAACTATTTTAATGGCATTTCTTTAGCATTGCCCTTTGAGGGACTTTGTAAAAACTTTTTTTTTTAAATCAAAATAAATTACATAACTTATTTTCCATTGCTGTCTCCACAGCTTAGTATGCTCTTCAGGACATATGACTCCTTCCCAGTGCCAACAGTTCTAACAAAAAGAAAAGAAACCTCACACAATTAACAAAACCAAGAACACACACGTTGGTTCCCACTTGGGAGGGATGCTCCTCCAAACGCTATGCTCTGTCACAAGACATTTTCCTCTGGCACAAGAAGCCAAATCTCTTCTTCCATTTCCTCTGCCCAAGCATCTACAATGACATACGACAGCCACAGCAGTTTGTTAGGAAGTCAAGGAAGAGATGCAGTTCACTGAGCAGTGAAGCTATTCAAACTTGTCACCCCTTGCATCTGGGACTCCTGGCTGGGCATTCTCAACATCCAGTGAGGGATGATCTATGAACAAAGGTTTTCCCACGGTGGAAAAAAGATTTTTCCCATCTTTTTCCATCCCTGTTATCCTTCTGCCTTACAGCTTCACTTGTGCCTGATAGTGGCTTGGCTCATGCTGCTGCATGATGCACTCCTTGGCATTTCAAGGAGAGTCCCGTTTCTCATGCCAGTTACCTATTTCTTACTCAGCCTGGAAATTCTCTCCTTGTGGCGTGAAAACAGTCACTGAAAATACCCTTCTCCAAGAGGCCTGTCGCTCTGTGGTTGCAAAGTTCATAAGCCAAGCCCTCACTGCTTAAAGGAAACCCGTCTGGAAAAGGGTGATCAGCAGAGCTTTGACAGTCTGAAATGGGTTGACTCCTCGCAGTCGGTTGCCCACGAGGTGGCAGCTGCGAGCTGTTCAGCCCAGGATGACTCCTTGCATCTGGGGTACCTTATCCCACCCCCTCGGGTTGAGGAGTTGCAGCTGAAGCAGTTCCCTCACTTGAGTTGCCTCCAGAGCACGGAGAGGCACAGGGAAGCCAGCAAAGGCTGCTCTCAATGCCTCAAGTATTGCAGCTGGGATGGTTGCTGTCCCTACCGTTCCCCATTTCCAGGCCCTGGTTTGAACACTGTCTGGGGAGTCTGATTCTTCTCCAGGCCGTCTCCCTCTGCCTCCCATCTCTTCAATAGCAGCCAGAGATGCCAGGCTGGTTTACAGTCCTTCAAATTTATGTCATTGTGGTTCACTATGCCTGGCTGGTCTCTGAGCCCTGAGGCATCGATTTCCAGAGGTTCATTGGTCATGCATAACCCTCCTCCTTGGACATATCCCTCTTCCAGATGCTTGGGGCATAGGAATTCCATCCCTTTCCTTGGTACCACCAAAACCTTCAATGGTCTTTTTTTCTCCTCACCATTAAAAAAGAATCTAATTCTTATTTTAGCCTTTACAAACTCTTCAGGTGATAAATCTCAGAGTATAACCAAGCACCCTGTGAGCAAGTATCAGCTAGGAGCTTCCAGGCTGAAAACTTTGAAGCCTGAGAGTCCAGGTCCATTTTGCACCCAATTGAACTTGCAAACCTTGCTGCATKCAACCCGCTCTTCTCTCCCACTCTAGACATCACTCTCTGGGTACAGGAGGAGGTGCTGACAGCCCACACAGTTGTTCTCTCCTGGCCCCCATTTTATCCAAAAGGGAAAAGGTCACATTCACCCTGTTCTTTACCCCCTTTTTTCATGCAAAGGGCACCTTCAGTTCATGCTGTTCATTTCTCTTCTTCAACCCCTCAAGAACTTCACTGGAAAAAGTATCTTCCTCCAGTAAAGAAACTGAACCCAGAGGCCAACCAAAGAGATGGTRAGTGGCAGAGCTCAAAACTAACAACAATTTTCTGTATTTGAATTGAGGCACACCCTACCCTTAAAAAAACCCAAAAGCCACACATTGATTCCAGGACTAGCAGAGAGCCTGGGAGTCTTACCTTGCACCTAGAGAAAGGGGTTGCCCAAGGCTGGAGAACGTTTTTCTCTCTGGTACACATGGCTGGAGGGCCAGCTGCTCCCTAGGGAACAGGGAGTCGAGGGAAACAGCAGAGCTGGCAGCACAGGGCCAGGCCAGCAAGAGCTCAGTCCCACCAAACCAGGCTGAGGTGGGCAGGGCAGGTATGGCCAGGTCCACTCAAAAGCCCACACATGGGGCAGATCCAAGATTAAGCCTGAAAATCAACCCATAGGGCAGGTCTAGTGATTACCAGGCAGACCTGACGTGACAAGGAGGGTCTGAGATCAAGCCTAGGTATCAATGCACAGCTTAGAGCTCTACAACCTGCACATCAAGGGAACCTATAGCTAGTACAGATATAGGGATATAAGATATAAGTTAGRGAGCAGCACCCCTGTCATATAGCTCAAGTAGAGACCAAAGGGCCCTRTCTTCCCCCAAGCTGAGCTTAAAAGGTACTCCTGGGCCAATTGTCTGGGAGGTGATTGGATGCCCCAGGTGAAGCTGGTCAGGGTTGTTAAGAGTCATTAGCGCCCTAAGGCTGTGGCAATAGTAATAGTATAGAGCTCAGAGGCAACATATGCAGGGCTCAGATCCATCTTCCCAGGCAACAGGGAAAGCCATGTGTTTCTAAACGTGTAGCAGTGAGCTGCTAGAGCATCTCAGGTGTGAAATGGGTTCTTTGGGTCACTTCCAACAAGGCTTCAGAGTGGCATCCCTATCATGGAACAGTATCCCAGCACAGGTTGGTGTGCTGATGGTTTTATTGTGGAATGGCAGAGTTAAAAAAAAAAAAAGAGGTGCATCATAGTACATCAGCAGCCCCTTCCCTACACCCGTGCCCACCAAGCTCACAAATCCAGAACAAAAGTCTGGCTCCTGCCTCCACTGAAGTGCCTACGTGTGGCTTTCTCAGCGWGGACTCCTCTTTCCTCTCACCCACAGGCAAGTTCAGTGCAGCACAGATTTCAACACTGGCATCTAGTGGCTTTCTGGCCAYTTCTGTTTGTTCTCCTGCTCAGATGCCTCCATTTACCATTGCAGCAGCACTGTGCCAGCTTACTGCTCCAGGTGGTCAACTCCTTGTTTACCTCATAGGTCACACACGTGTTCTTCAGGTGTGTTCTTACCTCCCCTCACAAATTAATTTGAAACAAACAGAAAAATGAATGTGTCAGCACAAGCACAGTAAAAGGGTTTGTTCAAATGTCCTCGCGTGTGTTTGCGTTGTCAAGGGGGAAGGTACACGTGTAGGAAGCTGGTGAATGGTTCTTTTTTCATCGTTTTCAAAGTGTAACTAAATTTGGCAATATCAACTCAACAAATTCCCCAGTATGCTCTCCCAGCTATCACAAATATACTGGGATCTGGGGTATGGTGTGTATAGCTTAGCAACATACCTAGCAACCATAACAAATAAAAACATTATGGTTCAACTTCTCATTAGGGGCTGTAACAGGATTAATAAGTGTTATGGAATGTGTGCTTGTGCTTTTGCTTTACTAAGGAGTCAAGCCGTGATATAAATCTGCTAGACGGGAGGAGACAGCACYGCACTAACGTGTGTGTTGCGCTCCAAGAATGTGTTTCCCAGGGATGCTAGCTAGGCAGGTATATAGCAAAGTTCAGTTTGTGTCCTGAAGTTTAAAACAGCTTTGTTGACATTCTCTCACGTGTTTGACAAATTTGCCAGTCTTTGGTTGACATGGATCTACCTCATGAGACTGGACTGGTTATTTACRTGTGATGGTATTAGTGGTATTTTCTAGTAGGATTGGCAGCTGTGCTCGTAGGGTTGTCCAGTGTGTTCCTCACTACAGAAATCCTCAGGATTCTGTTGTTGGGCCTCACTGACATCTCATGACATAGGAACTGCCTAGGTGAGTGAGAGGGACATCCTGTGCGGCTCTCCAGCAAGCGCTTCCAAAGTGTCCTGATGAAAACCACTTSTTCTCAGTCCCTCCTCGCTGTGAGGTGCCAGCCGTGCCTTGTTTTGCTATTGGAAAGCTAAGAAGGTCTTCAGCAGTGCAGATATACTCCAGGTTTTTGTGGGCTGCCGAAGGTCTACCAGTAAAGAGCTGATGTAAGGGGATGAACTGGGATGTGCACAGGCAAGACACAGGTTCTAGGGCGTTCCTCTGAATGTCTTGGCACAGGCTTGGAAAGAGTTGCTCAGGGAAGCAGATGGCAAGAAGACGGTTCCTCAGGCGGTCAGACAGACATGTGCAGACCACGGCAATGCAATGCCCGAGACAGATCTGTAAGCTTCGACAGGTGGAATCTCCATGCTGCTGCCTAAGGACCTGGCAGAAGGTGGAGGAGGGGGGTAGGAAAGGACTCTTCTCCCTTTGAGAAACACAGGAAATTGCAAACTTGTTGAAAACGATTCCTCCAGGCTGCAGATGCGTAGTTATTAAATGCCAGGCCCTTGGCTGCTCCGGCAGCCCTGAGGAGAAGCTGGTGCCCCGCGATCGAGACGTGTCTCCCAGACGGTCTGCAGCTCTTTGCAGCGGCGCTCAGGATGGCCGGCAGCAGGAAGCACCAACCTGCATCTCTAGTCAGCGGCTACAGTCCTGTTCACAGCACAGAACCTATGGCCCAGCCCGAGGCTCGATACAGAAAATTCCGCTCAACAGCAACATTTTCTATTCCCGCCTGAATGGGAAGGCTGAGAGAAGACAGAGCGACTCCATGAAGCTKAGTAAGGAAGCTTGGAGCAGGTTCAGGCGTGCTCCATGCCTGTTCTCTCTAAGACAGTATTGCTCAAAGGATTCCCTTTTGTTTAACATTGCTGCAAACGCGCTTCTAAAAGTAGAAACAGATCCGTGTAGGTAGTAAAATACTAAAGAGGTCCAGGCCATGGCCCATGTTAAATCTTAACTTTTTTTTTCCTTTTGAGCGCATTCTCATTTCAGTTCCTCTTTCCTTTTATGCACATCTCTAGGGCTTGTAGGTCTCCTAAGCATTTCTATATATATTTAGGTTTGGGGATTTTTGACTCCAAAATTATGTTGGGGGCTTCGTGTCAGACTTACACTGCCTAAGCTCCTTTTTCAGCCCCGCTTGCCAAGAACATTCAAGTACAGCACAGTCTATCACATACAAAGGCTCTTCGTCTTGTATTAACTACCCGCACCTCTTCATTCATTGATTTCTTCGTGCCTGCCTCGTATACTGGTGTGTGTCCTACAAAAAGAGACAMAAGGGCCCAAAGGTGGTGGGAGAAACATTTCTACTGGCTCTGGTGGCTTAARAGACCAAATGATCCAAGAAAAACTGCAACTCTAGCCCAAGGGAGTAACTCAGGTACCCTTCAAGTTTCCTGTCAGGGGAGAGTGTTAAACCAGCTTGCAGAGCACGAGAGCCAGTAGAACATGAGTGGTGGACGTGAGTGTAGCAAGTGGGGCTTCTCCACACGGTGTGACTGCTCCTCCTGTCCCTCTCTGTCCTGCTCCATCAGAGGTGCAGTATGGACTCGGGCCAGRGATACCTCCCATGATTTCCAACCCAGTTGAAACCCTTATCAACAGGAAACACARAACAAAGCAAAATACTGAAATGATTTAATTGAAAAGTGACATAATCTGAACTCATCTGATGAGCTGGAAGTTCCTAGCCTGCTGTTCTGCTCTCCCCATTGTACCTCCCTACTATATTCATACTCAATAGAAATGTCCTAAAATGCAAAATCCACACACAGAGACAGGCTCTAAAATTCAGGAGTGAGATTTTTCCTGGCAGATTTTCCTGCATGGTTTCATGAGCCAGGAAGGCAAAATAAGGAAAGAATGAGTGATTACCACCAATCTGTCCACTTCCTTTACAGCAGTCCTTTCCCTGTTTATTTATGTCCATCAAGAGAGCCTGTTGACACTCCCTGTATCCCCCGGACTGCTTCCAACATGCTAAGAGACTTTTTCTTTTCATGGAGGTTTTGCTTAATTTCACTTCTCAGGGTGAGAGACCAGGCAGGCCCCTGAGCCCGGCTTTGCAGATGTGCTTAGGAGAGGTGAGACAAACACAGAGTCACGGCACACACCTTGGCAGGGGGCACATCCGATCCTCCGGGCCACTCCACAGAGATGCGGCCAGGATGGCTCCTCTCACGGTGCTCTGCCTCTCATGAGATCCGCTTCGCAACGCAAACTGGCCTCAGCTCCAGCGCGCTCCAGGGTGGGCCAAGACACAGACTCGCCACGGCTCCACGGTGCTACTGAAATGACACCCCGAGACAGAGCCGGGGAACAGGGGCCAGGGAGGGCCCCTGCCTGGGTGAATCAGGAGGATAAAAATGTGCTTCTGGACAAATGCAGTAGTTTGTGGCTCTTGCCAGGGGTTGAGTGACTGTCTATTGGTAACGTGTATCTTGTCTAGTGACGTGTGCCCCAGGGAAGGGCCTTACCTCCCAAATTCTCACTCCTTGACACATACAGAGGCATCTCCAAGATGCTCTCAGTCGTTGCACATCTGGACTGGAACAGCCTCTGCTGGTGTTAGGGAGTCAAACACAGTTTCCCAAGTTGGTTTATTGGACTTCAGTCCTCTTGTATCTGACCCTTGACACATTTTGGCACTGGCATATGTCAGGCACATGAGAACTTCCACCAAATCAAGCTCCAGTTCTGCTGTAGAAGGAGCTGGAGAAATTTGTGCTTGTGGGAGTCAACATGTGGCTCTGAGCTGTGGTTTCTACTCAGCTCCCTCAGGCTCAAGGAGGAGACAAGAAAAAGGACCTTGTAAACAAGTGATAGGTCTCCATATTTACATCCAGCTGTGAACACGTTACGTGGAGGATTCAGCTCTCGGCATTGTGCCCTGCCCTGCGTTTATACAGAGGAAGACACAAGGCAGCTCGTGCCTTAGGATGATGAATAAGAAACCAGCAGATGCCATGGAGAGCCCCGAGCCTGGTAGAAACTATTTTGTATAAACAACAGCAGCATCTTTTKTCCCAGAGCCTGCCCAGGGAGGAARACTGGGGTTGACTTCAGTGGATTAGACACATGGGGGCCCTGCCTCTGATCGCTGGGTCCACRCGCAGTGCAGGGCRAATCCCTCCGGGCTGTGTGCTTAGCAGGGGGTGCAGGTTCCTGCCAGCGCTCTGCAGGTACCAAGAGCACCAACACCTTGTGCAGTGTCTTGCACAAGGCCTCCTCGTTGCCGGGACAGATCCTCTCGCTTTAGGCCATTTTGGGTGGCCTTTGCTGAGATCTGGAGGCAGAAGGCGTCAGCAGAGGGAAGGCTGGTACACGAGCCCTACGACTGCTCCGGTGAGAACACACCTTCTTCCAGCGAGGAGAAAGAAGCCAGTGAGCAGGAGGACAAAATGGGGTGCAAGGCTGTGCCCCTCACCCTCACTCCTGTCCTGAATTTCAGGCCTTGTCTCTCCTACAAGATAAGAGAGGAAAGGGAGAGCTTTCACAAACACACMCAAGAAAGTCAAAGATATTGCGTTTATTTTGTTGTATTGAATCCCTCCAAACACGCCCTTTGCTCTCTCTGAACTGGGGTAGTTAGACTTAGTGAGCACCGTTGCACAGTCTGCACCACTGAAAATCTTTGAAAGGAAAAGTCGACCCTCRTGTTTGAGGATGGACATTTTATCCATGGGAGGTGTCACATCAGCTTCACTGTCCTTGCAGAGTGACACGGAGGGCAGCCACAAAGGAGGTGAAGGGCTCCCCCAGGCACTGAGGTCTTGTTGCTCAAGGCTGTCCACGAGAGCTCGTCTGGCGTAGCGCAGCATCCCTCTAAGGCCACCTCCACGTGAGGTCTGGAGCACAGGCCACAGCGAAGGGTGTTTCCAGGGTTTGTCACAGCTTCAGGTTCATGCCCTCGAAGCAYGAGAGGAATTACTGCCTGGGGACTGCGCATCTCATAGCGGCCGTGACTCACTTCTCTGAGTCATCAGGAGCAGTTCCCTGGTGTTTCTAGCTCATTACCAACACTTTATTTTCTTTGCAGTCTCATACACTCCTACACGTCAATTATTTATGCTTTTTTAAGCTCTAAGGGACAGATTCTTTGCAGGACAGGAAATGGTGCAAACTTCGACTCAGGACAATTGGGACCTGGGTGTTATTCCATCACCAGCCTGCCTCCTCCGTCCCTGAAAATTGCCTCTCACCTGCCTCCCCAGTGCTCCACGCATCTCCTTGTGTCCCAGCACAGTCACCCAGTCCCCCCGTACCCACCCCAGTCACAGTGTGGCAATCAAGGAAAAGGGGAAAAGAAAAAGAGATGACAGGAGCAGCTGCTGGTGATGTGGCTTTGCTCTCTGCCGAGAGTCGCGTGCTCTGGTGGAGGGCAGGATGCTGCCAGAGGGTCTGCCCYGCTGCAGCTGCTACCCCAGAAGTACCATTCCGACGAGAGAGGCACCTCCTCCTCCTGCAGTCCCGTCCAGCGCTGCCAAAGGAGACCCGGCAGATGTTTGTGCCCAGTCTGCAGTTTTTTGATCTCCTCCTTAACCATTTCTCGGTGGGGATGCACCTAGTGCTCTTCCTCCAAMGGGCAGGGCAGGCTAGTAACACACATCCCTTTGTAAGGACGTGGCACGTGTAGGAGATACATGTGGGAGCAGGCCCTTATAGGGTGGAAGAAAGGAAACTCRCGTCCTGTGCAGGGTCCAGAGTGCAGCAGGACTTCGCCGTGCTTGTGGCTGGAGTCCTGCCCCAAACTGCTCTGCAGCAGCCGYTGCCTCTCCCGGCAGCGCGGGCAGCGGCTGGGCACGGGGCCGGAGGCTGCTTCCGGAGGAACGCGGAGCTCGTGCAGCCTGGCTGGGCTCAGTGGCAGCAGCCCTGGGCTGTGGCCTCTTTGGGGCTTGGGCAGAGCGGTCGCGCTCTCCCCGGGCACACAGARCAAACACGTTGAGGAGACCGTTTGTTTTCAGCATATGTAACGAAGGCAGAAGCAAACCTAGCTATTTCCAGGACGTAAAATGTTATTATCCCTAAGAGAAGCTATATTTACCAGGGCCTGAAGAGCTGCAAATTCCAGTCTCCGTAGATCTGCACGACGCTGGAGTCACTGCCAAAGCGGGTGGATTCTCCCCTAGTCAGCTCAGATGCTCCCCAGAGGTTTCCAGCCCCATCCAGGCATTGGAGAGTCGACCTTAAAACATTTCTGGGTCTTGAAAAGACATCTGCAGCCACCCAATGCTAGGAGGCAAGCCTGAACATCCCAGCTCAGCTCCTGGCTCTTGAGGGGGGCCAGGAAGGACTGCAAGGAGAGAATCTGCCTTGGGACCCTGCCCTGGTGCCTTAYAGACTCTCCTTGGTGTTACAGGAGTGCTGGGATGTCCCATCTCAAAGAGGGGAAACCAGTTCATCCTGGCTTTAGGACCTGGGARAAGGTCAGGCAGGATTATAGCACAAGGAAAACCTCCAACACAAGGTTCAAACACCCATCCCCGACTTCTTAAGTCTCTTGAAGTGTCAGATGGAAACTATTCTGCCTTGTCAGGGGCTTGTTCTCTCGCAGGCTCCTATTTCCCAGGCAGAAACCGCAATGGCAGAGCTCAGCAGGCCGCTCGCAGCCGTGTTGTGCCAGCTCTGCACAGCCCCGTGTGACTCACCGAGGAAGGCCCAGGCTTTGCCAGCGTTTGACATCTATGGAAAAACACTCCTCAGAAATCACAGGAATCAAGCTGATGGCTGGTTTCTTTCCTTCTCCTTTTTACTTTTTTTTTTTTTTCCTCTGGCTCCCAAAGGACTCTGTTTAGGTTGACAGTTCATAGGAAAATGTGGATTTCCCATATTTTGATACCTGCAAAGTTTGCAGAAACAGCAAAGTTTGTGAGCACCAAGCSCAAGGGCATCTGCTGCAGTTGCTGCTCCCTGGGAGAGCATGTGATTGCTATAAASAAAACCAGGAGCACAGAAAGAAGACATGTATACTGTCATATCCTCTTCACAGAGCTTCAGACCAACGTCTCTGCGGATCTTGTGCACCTTTCCCCTCCACCAGCAGAGAGGATAGGCCCATGAAGGGACCAGCTCTGTTCCTACGGCCCAAATGATGCTGGGTACTGTTTGAAAACCTAAAGAAGAACGTGTGCAAAAAGACACTCGCCTGCTCTGTGGAGCCAAGGGTTTATTGTTAACCCGATTAAAATCTTCACAGTAAAATTTAAATGCAGCAGTTGTTATTTTCAGTTCTTCTGACTCCAAAGATCAATGGTGCTGGTTGTCCTMACGGTGAATGTGGAAATTACGACAGATATTTGGCATCCTGAGCTTTCAGCTAGCAGCAGTATTATGGTCGTTGCAGGGTCGTGTCTCCCTTGGTGCTACATCTGCCTAGGGTTACTCAGATGCATTGTCTAACTTGCACTTCCTTCACTTCTTTCCAATGCTTTGCTGCACTATTTTTCAGTCTGTTTTGTTATCCTCAGAACCAGTTTCCCTATTATCACTATCCTTAAAAACAGTACAGCTTCACAGATTTGCCTTCCTGCAGCAAGCAAGGATGTATCACTGGGATCTGCATTCCCAGTTTGGGCTCTGGTACCATCCCGTACCTGCACTCTGCTGCCATTGCATTTTGTTTTACAGTTGTCAAAAGTTCACTCTACACAGAGTATTTGTTATTACTGCCTGCATGTTAACAACAGGCCTTACACCATACAAGTGCACCAGATTAATGTGAATTTAGGCTAGGTAACTGCTGCTGCCRTCGGAATCAGCCCAGGCTGTGACGTGTCTCCAGTGCCTGCACTGGGAGGTCAAAGTAAAGCTTAAGTCCTTCTGCTAGTGATGGCAAAATTACAGTTCTCGAGCTCCAATGCGCCACCCGTCCTCTTGGTCTCTGCAACCTATCCCCCYAGTCTCAGCTCCCCCCAGGGACCTTTCCTCACTTTGTCAACAGCCTGTATGATCCCGAAGGAGAACGACAAGGGCACCTTGGCTCCATATAGCTGGAAAACAAGAAACATGTTAGTTTTAGGATTGTTTGTGCCCTTGGTGGCCCCGTTCTGTGAAGCAGCACAAATGTCTTTCTTCTCTTGCTCTGAATAACCTCAGACCAGTCGTGGTGAGGATCTTTGCAGACACCCCATGTCTGCAAAGGAGGGAGTCAGGGAGTCCTTCCCACTGCAGCATCCCGTCCGTGCGGGGAGGTGACGGTGCTGGAGGCCATCTTCTCCCACGCTTTGCCCAGTTTCTTGSAGCTTCAGAGCCCGCCTGGGTCCTACCAAGAGGGCTTTTCCACCGCGCCTGTGAGCGCAGGGCAGGCAGGAGCAGCTGGGGACACTCGAGGGGTTCCACGCGCTGGGGCTGCTGCTGCGTCCCGTGCCGGTCCCTGGCCACTCGCCAGGCCTTCCACAGGCATTCTCGCTGTATGGTCCTTTCCAAAGCGCTTGCTCGTGAGTCCCCCGTGCATTGCCAGGAGGACCGTGCAGATTCCAGAGCTGGGACCCCCTCCTGCCTGCCCGCGTCTCAGGCCTCTGCCTGGGAACCGGAGCTGCCTGGGTTTCAGGCACACGGCGGGAGCGACCTGCCGGCTTTGGCTGTTCCCYACCCCGCAGAGCAGGAAACGCTGCCGTCGCTGCCGGGGAGGGCAGGGAGCCTGCAGCGAGACGCTCCGCTCACGAGGCGGCCGTGGAGCAGTGCGCGCCTCGCACGAGGGAACTCGCGGGAACRGCGCTCTCGGGCTAGGAAAACCAGGCGGCGCGTCCCTGGCCGCGGGACGCTCCCTCCGGCGTCCCCTGCTCCGGGCACGGGACGCGGGCGGGCCGCTGAGCCGGGCGGAGCAGAGGGAGACACGGCAGGTGCTCCCGGAGGAGCGTGCGGTGCGTGTCCCAGGGTCAGCTTGTCTCTGAGCACTGCCCCTCGGGGGCGGCAGGGCTTCTCTTGGCATTGGTTTGCAGGGCCGATGAACGGTCCAGCTAGACCAGGCCCTCTGGAGGCCTCTGGTCTAAACCCGTTGCAAAGCAGGGCCACCTTAACGCGGTTGCTTGGGGCTGCATCCAGCTGAGGCTTGAATGTCTCCCAGGACCTAGACCTTGTGGCCTCTGTGGGTGTCTTCCCGGAGAGGACGACGCTCACGGTGAGCTGACGTCCCCCGGTGTCTGCTGCACAGGCCATGCCCGAGCAAGGGGGTTCTGCAGCGCGTCCCGACTGCTGCAGAAGCACCTCAAGGGGCCGCGGCGAGGCAACCACGGGCTTCCGAGCGCCCCTCTCTAGTCCTGCTCTTTCTCAAGAACCGCCTTTTCTTTCCCCAAAGCTGCCRGTTTTAGCTCTTCCAACAAAAGCACCCTGTCCTCCCAGCAYGGCTCCTTCCCGGGAGTCTCGGGGKTTCCCATCTCCTTCTCCTGTGCCGCTTCCTTCCGTCCTCGCGCTGGGTTTTCTTGTTGCCCGCTACCTCCTTGTGATAACCTTAGCAGGTCTGTTCACATTTGCACTCCTCCGGACAGACAGCGCCGCCTTCCCGACCCCGGGCGTGCACTCCCCTCTCCCCTTCGCGCTCGTGCCCGTGTYGCCGAGCCCTGCCCAGCAGCAGCTTTGTGCCCACGCCCGCGGGCCTTGTGCAGTCGGAGCCCTTCCCTGGGCTCCTGTGCGAACCGGAGGCAAAGTTCTGCTCCGCTCGTGGTTTGAAGTCCCCGACCAAGAGCACCGCTGGCTGAGCCCGCGTGCCTCGAAACGCCCCCAGCCAGGCCCGGCTCGGAGCTCCGGGGCAGCAACAGCTTCTGTAAGGAGCTCACGCCGCTGCCCWCACCAGTTTGCAGCCCGTTTCCGGTGCCACCACTTTGGCACTATCGCCCAGGGGTGCAAAAGAACCCAGGAAAAGTCTTTCTCTTGCACAAGATAAAGCTCTCAGGAGCTGATTTTTTAGTTTTTTTAAGGTGAGAAAGTAATTCCAAGCCCTGCTCCAGCCTGTAGGACGTTTTCTTGCCTTCCTGTGTGCTTGGGACACAAGGTAGTGCGAAAGCTTTGTGCAAGAAGAGCAGGGATCTCAACCATCACCTWGGCAAGAGATCAGAGCCTCGGCTACTCACAGAAACGGACCCAAGAGCAAAAAACTAGGACCTGGAAGCCTCTGGCCTTGGAAAGCCACCGAGTACTTTCGKTTTGGATGTCACCTAAGAGCAAGTCCTGGAACCAGAAGCAAAAAGACTCCTGTTYGGTTTGTACCTTGGTTAGAAAAGCAGCTTTCCACCAAGGAAAGCCTCAGCTATGAAATGACATTTCTTGCAGCTTTGCCCTTCCAGTGCAKCTCCTTCCATCTGTCAGCTGCTTGTGACCGTGCGTGAGGAAACCATTGCATCAAGGTGTCTTGTTAGGATGTGTGCAATGGGATTGCAGCAATCGTTTTTGCAAAAGCAGCTTTAAAAGCTGGCACGTCACACCTGATAAATAGGCCATAAACACTTATGGTTTTTGTTTTCCCACCAGTGACTTCTGGTAACGTATGCACAAGTGCGACTGCAGCTTCCAAAGCTGTAGCTGACCGCGGTGGTATCGTTACTTTCTTATGTAATGTACTAATTCAAAACACACATTGGGCTTCGCTCGCGAGTGTAACTTCTCTATATTTCCTGGACGAAACAAGGCTTGGCCAGGATCTGCTTCAAGGAAAGTGTTATTATCTGCTGCTCCGGGGTGTCACAAGATGCAGGCACACGGGGGACTGCACAGAAGCATGGCGACATTTCCTGTTTATCCGCTATTCCTCCCCGAACAATCCCGAACGCTACCTTCTGATTCTAATCATGGACACACAGCAAGCCCCTGTTTCCAGAATACGACRCAGAAAGGCAGCCGCATCTCCCTTCTCAGCAGCTGCTTCCAGATCTCCTGGAATGCCGGCAAGGTTGGTTTTCCCATATGCCTTATTCCACACACCAAACTTGCCCTGKTTTTCCCCCTCAAATCCCCTGGTATCACGAGATCCTTCCTCGCAGGAAGTTGCAGGGAGTTCGCCAGAGGGGCAATTACTCAGGATAGTAAAAACCAAAACCAACCAGATTCAAAAYGACTCTGATTCCAGCTCAGTTATAAATACACAGAATAGCACAGGCCCTCCAAGAGATCACCGTGCAATTCCTGCYTGGAGTCATCCTCCCTCATAAAAACTGACGGCTCTTCCTTCCCCAACACCTCTGAGCTCTGCATTAGGCTACGTGAGAAACTTTCCATCTGCTCTTCCACCCCCTGTCCCAACACGGTGTGACAACCTGTCTCCATCTAAACTCAATACATGCAAAAATTAGGAGAAAAATGCATTTGTTGCCAACAGTATAAGAAGAAACAGGATTCTGTCCTGTAGCAAATGGTCAAAGAGAAATGTTGGGGGAAAGAAAGCCACATGTCTTTGAAAAAGGATTGATTCAATCTGGCAGGGGACCACCTGCCTCAGTCAAAACTGCGGAAGAAACTGGGTATTTACAGGTGCTTGTACATGGTAACATGCCGGAGCATCCAAGTTGCTCCTGATTCTTTTTGCTTTTAAAGAGGTGTGCTTTGGGAACAAGTATGCAACCCATAATTTTCTGACTTGAAATGATTCAAGTGTGATTTTAGTTCTACCTTCAATTATGTGTAACTATGAGTAAGAAACACACTGGAGAGTTTCTTCTTTTCTAGATAAAGCAGATGATCCTTATGATTTTAAAGATGAACATGCATTTTGATATACAAGAAATCACAATGAAGAAACATGAAAAAAAAAAATCCTTTTGTATAAAACAAGTGTGATAGCCCCAAAATTTTCTCCTGAAAGACATTATTTGAAATAATAATATATTTTGCAGAGAGCTGTGGATTAAGTAACCGATAAAACAAACATGGTCCCTGGCTAAGCCTACTGACAGAGTCACATCTCTGAACTTCAGTGCCAGAAGATTTAAATCCATCTTCTCCCACCCTGCACACGCTGGATGTTTGTYCTGCTTCAGAGCCCACATCCCAATGACTGCCCTTCCAGCAGCTCATCCCAAATGCTCCCAAGCTGTCTTCTTGTGCAATTAGCAGCTAGATCTAAGATGAATAAATCAYGGGCTGTCCAGTCCTCTGCCAGTGCCCTATGGTATTGGCTCACCTCTACAGCAGATGTAATGGGAATTGTTAATGCCTATTTTCTCTTCCACTGACACATCCTGTGGGACAACTGTTCAAAAAATAAGAATAATAAAAACCAGACTCTTCTATGTCATTAGTGCTACTTTGGAAAGACTCCTTTGCATTGGTAGGGTCTCATGATAACTTTTTTTTTCTTTATTTTCCCTTTTTTTTTTTTTTTTTTTAAATCAGGACAAAATTTATACAACTAAGAGGAGGGACAGATCCAGGACAAAACTGGCCCAGAGCAAAACTTGTTGTTTCTGGATTTGATCTTGACCATCCTTACTAGACAGCTGACCTGAGCAAGGAGCAGTCCTGTCATGAGTTGGCTTTCACACATGATGAAATCAAGCGGAATATGCCCTTAGCAGCGCTGGATACTCCTTGTTCATTTTTTTTTTCAATATGTAAAAATATCCTCCTGTTCATATTGGACCTTCTGCTGATAGTCCCTGGTGTTTGTCACAGTGGGGTTGACAAGATTCTTGCACTAACAAAACATTGGCYATGGAGCCAAGGTAAAGAGCACAGCTCCTGCCACTCTAGCTACATGTCCAGGGTAAAGGAGGTTTGTTCCAGGGAGCCAAGTCCTGCTGCTGACAGKAGGAGGCAAGAGAAACCCCAGACCCCTCTGCATCCTGCTTCTTTCATTCAATGCAGCTTCAGCCTATAGTGGTGGCAACGCTGGTTTAAATGGGCTTAAGATGAGAAGCCTGGACCTGGGAACTAAATTCTTCTAGTCAATGGAGATGCTGAGCAATAGAGGGAGATGTTGGTCCTCTCTTTTGGGTCTCCTCCACACAGTAGGCAGAACTGACACACTTCAACACAAGAAGAACTGATCCCTTCTAGAGCCAAGAGCCACACCAGGCATCAACATGGCAATTCATCACTGTGCAAGAAACAGAGACATCATTCAGCACCAGCAGATCTCCCACATTTCACTCCAGCTTGGCTCTTCGAGGCCTAACTTACTTCTCCCTGAATTCTTCTCCTTGTTCCTATGCCTTCATCTAAGATCATGTACCAAAATCTTCAGAACCAAACTGTACATTCCTGTCTGCTGAGGCATCCACTGGAAGGAAGATCATAAGGAATTATTTCTTCAAGAAAATAGTACTATAAAAMCCACAGAACAGAAGCTCCCGTGCATAAATCCGTAGAAATTCAATGAGTCCAATGATCTCAAAGATCAGAAGGAGGTACCAAACATGAGAAAATATTTGAAAAATGTTTGAAATATTTGAAATACAGGGTGTACTTTTGTTTGCCTACTCTTGTGTGAGCTTTTATGTGTTGGGTTGTTCAGCTTTCTTTGGAAAAGATACAGATCTAAAACTGTATTATGGTTCTCGTTAGAAGTGGAGGTCACACAGTCCTGAAACAGGAGGAGCTGGGATTTCAAGGCAGCCCTTAGCTATTTAAGGGGTGTTTATTACAGTAGTTAGATTTCTATCGTATCCGTTTGGTCTCAGTCCTGCATGTCTGTGGGTGTGTCTACCCTTGTGCTACACAACCATATGAAAATCATGTTTTGGTATTATATATCCATCAGTTTCCTGCTCGAAGGGGGGCCATCACTAACACTAGATCAGGGGCCCTCAGCTCTCGACAGTTTTATCTAGTCCTCTCCTTTCTCCTCCTTCACCTCCTGTTTCTCATGATGTTTTTCTGGATTCTCTCCCTCTCTCCACACATGTTACTGTCTCCTTCTCATCAGCTGATCCTATCCAGTCCTGCCCTATCACTCTAATCCTACCTCTTTTAGGAATCACAGAGGCATCTTAGAGTTTTGTGGCCCTCAGCTTAATCCGTTGTACTGGTCTGGCTTTTTCCTTCCTTTCTCAACTCTTTCCTTGCACCCACTGAGCTCCCCAGGGAGCAACTGTCAACTCTGAAGAAAATCCAGGTGTGGGACCCATTTCTATCTCCCTCCTGTTGCTGCATCACAAAGGCCAAGTTAAGTCACCCACAGCTCGGTCTTCTTTACTTTGCCCACCACCAGCCTTCTGTTTCTTTATCCAGGATCCAAGAGAAATCCTGAGAAAACAGGACATTTTTCTCCAAGCCAAGAACTGCAACATATGCTAGATGCAAGATCTATCCAAGAGCCTGAAAGCTGCACCTTGATTGGAAACCCAGGTATACACCMAAAAATGCCACCAAAGAAACCTAACGGCATATGAACATAATTATTTCATCAACTTCAAATCCAAAATGCTGGAAACACCCTGATGCACYGGGAAGATAAACTGAACTGCAGCAGCTCCTTCTCCCAGTGAGGTCTGGCTGCCAGCAGCTTGGCTTAGGGCTTTGAAGAGACTCAGTAACCAGTTCAGAACAGGTTGACAGTCTGCCTGACATCAGAGCTCTTTAGAAGCAGCAGGGCCCTGGGTGGTTTCATAGAATCATAGAATCATAGAATGGCTAGGGTTGGAAGGGACCTGTAGAGGTCATCTAGTCCAACCCCCCTGCACACGCAGGGTACCCTAGAGCATGTGGCACAGGGTGRTGTCCAAGCGGGTTTGGAAGATCTCCAGAGAAGGAGACTCCACCACCTCTCTGGGCAGCCTGTTCCAG
>PTEX01000117.1:1544880-1562824 GCA_003342815.1 Eudromia elegans | reverse complement strand
GTGAGGGACGGTGTCAAAAGCCTTACTGAAGTCCAGATAGATCACATCCACCGCTCTGCCCTCATCTATCCATCTAGTCACCCCATCGTAGAAGGCTATCAGGTTAGTCAAGCATGATCTCCCCTTGGTGAACCCATGCTGGCTACTCCTGAGCACCTTCTTCTCCTTCATGTGCCTGGGAACAGCAGYCAGGATGASCTGCTCCMTYACYTTCCCAGGGACAGAGGTCAGGCTCACCGGCCTGTAGTTGCCCGGCTCCTCCYTCTTGCCTTTTTTGAAGACCGGGGTGACATTGGCTTTCCTCCAGTCCKCCGGCACCTYCCCACATATGAATCCACATATGAATCTCCTGAGCCTCCAAGAACCCAGCTATGCATATTGCGGTGGCACCACCACCAGCCTCCGTTTCCTTTGGCTCTAGGGAAACATTGGGCCTGATTGGTCAGGCAAAGGTTCCCTGCTCCATGCAGCTCCCACTCCATAGGTGTATGCCATGATATTAATGGAAAACAAACCCTACAAGAAAGCTAAAACAACAATCAAGAAGTTGTCCCTAACACCAACTCTGGGGACAGGTGCTCTCAGCAGAGACCTTAGTCCTTCGTGTTTTGATTTTACCCCTGCTTGCTTGCTGCCTATCTAGTTAATACACCTTCTTGCACCTCCAAACTACTTGCTAGAGCGTGAGAAGCAGTTTCGGTACCGAGCAGTAAAAACACCCAGTGCATCTCTCCCAGTACAATTGTCCCAAGACCTCGCAAATATTCAAGCAACATAAGGCCTTGCAACAGACAACATGCAACTTTAAAAGTCTTCCTCTATCAGAATTCATCTGGCCCTATACATACCGAGAAAATAAAGTTTGAGAAGGACTCCTACCATCAATAGCTCAACTTTCCCCTTACAACATGTTTTAGAGACCCAGAGAACCTTATCCGCTTTCCCTCAGGACCGTCTCATGCCAGGCCTGCTGAACTTGCCCCTTCCTCACATTTGAGGCCATCTCCACCTCATTGCCAAACTCAGGAGGCATAACCAGGTAGGATGGGAGGACTTCTGTGGCTTGTAGTAGGAGAGGAGGCCTTGGTCTGACTTTGCGGAAGCCAACACCAAGCAGCCCCTATTGCCCCAGCTCTACCAGAGGACAAGCTCATTCCCTGGTTTGCCACCTGAACGCCATCTTAACTCAGCTGCAAACCCTTCTGTGCTGCTTTCCATCCCCGTTAACCACAAGGTGAATTACAGCCTTGGCCACGTCTTGCTGGGCCTGGAGTGTGTGGCCTGGAGTGTGTGTGGTCCTTGCAGCGGGCAGCAGCAGTGCAGTGCTGCGGGGCAGCGCGCTCACCCGAGCCACGTGCTGAGCGCCGTGTTGCACCCCCTGCACCTCATCTCCCAGCTGAGGGCTGCTCCCTGCCGCGCTCACAGAGCAGAGCMACAAAGCACCAGGGCTCCCTCCTCRCCMGGTCRTGRCAGCATGCTGTGCATGGCATGAGAGCGAGGCAAAAATGTTCCGGTCCTGATGGACGTTGCATGAATACAGGCRAGCATTCATCCCTGCTACCCGGAGAGCTCAGCCCTCTCGCTGGCGCTGCCTCCGGGATCGTTACATAACCGTGGAAATGCCTTGCAGCCGCTGTGCTGGGAACACACCAGTGATTCAGGCCTCATCACGACTTACAAACCAGCAATTTCAGCCCCGCGTGTGCCAGGGGAGCGCTGGCCAAATAAAACTTCCTCCGGTACCTGGGCTCGGCTGGGTAAGCCCTGAATCAACAGTGGCACTCCTTATTGAAGCCGAAGGCACACAGAGCAGTCAGTCATTCCAGCGAGGCAGGCGCGCCTTGTGAATGTCTTAGCCTTGCACGGGCCGGATTTCTGTCCTTGGAGCAGCCGCTTCCAAGCTGAGCGGTCACTATCAGACAAACTGCTGCAGCAAGCTCTACCAGGCCCTCATATGTGGGTGTTTCAGCCCCCAAATGCTGCTGCACATGAGCAACCATGGGAGTGTTAGGCTGGTGGTAGCACTGAGCTGTCTCGGTGCATCCAGGGCTGGGAGAGATGCCTCCACTGAAGGGGCATCTGCTGGGGGTGCCCCTGTCTTGGAAGCTGATAAACCAGCACAGCTGCTGTCCTGCCAGAGCACATCAGGCCTCCCATCACTGGGTGGCGAGGACATCCTCCCACTGACGTCCTTCCTCCCAAAATAGTGTCCTCACGGTGGAGCAGATGATGCAAGTGGGCAAGATTCAACCTCGGGCACTGACATTCATCAGTAATTCTACAAACTCTGTTCCTTATCTAGTCTTGGGAGCTACAACCCTCGTGATTCTTCTCCAGACTGGCCCAGGTGCTGCTGTGGACAGAAAAACTTTTTAGGTTTTCATGGATCCATCAGTTCTAAGTTTTTCTAGTTGGGTACTACTGTTCATTCCAGTTGGCAAGACTTCAGCCTACTTTTTGAGGCAGAAGTGCTGGTGGAAAGTAGAGGATTTATTGTGTATTACATGTCTTCAAAGGCAAGATGTGAAAGAAGAACCCCACGAGGCACATCCTGTAAATAACACTCACACTCTGTGATTTTTATCCCAGAGCCTGGGCAGATGAATGAGAAAGCTACTTGTAAACCTAGATGACCACAGTTTGCCTCTGGATGGTTTCCTTGTATAATAGGCTTGTTGTTAAGATTCTTTTCCTTTGGCAAATGGATACCTCCTTTCTTCCAGACAAGAGAATTTCTTAGTATCTGGGGCTGAATTCCAGAGAAACGAAGCAGCTCTGTGTTTTGAAAGGCTCTCAGGTGTCACCCCATGCTGTTATTTGCAAAGCCCTGGTGCCAATTAGCAGAACAGCACACTTGGTCTCCCAACAGATACTATTTTGTGAATTGACAGTTATGACCACAACATCTGTTAAAAATATATCCAAATTTCTATTTATAGGTATTCTGAGTCTTCCAGAGAGTGGGAACGGTTTCAGTCGGTGCTGCTTGGCTCTCCAGTTTCTCCCCCTGGAATGGAGTCATCGTCCTTGTCATGATTGATGAGACTGTTTATAAAAATACTGTTTCAGACTGACAGAGAGGTCCCTGGATTGCTTCCTGCAAGGGGCCAGAGCCAGGAGGAGGAAATTATTTTGATTTCCTCTGGCTGATAACACCATGCCGGCCTTAGGAAGAGGATGCAGGAGCTCGGCCATGCCCGCAGCACAGCCTAGCTGCCCCTGCAGCCTCCTGGTCTGCATTGCTAAACACTCACCAGCTCTGTTTCTGGGCCTGTCAGTGACCACTGACCCTTGAGGCCCCTTTGCATGAGGAGCTGCAGAACGTGGTGCACCGCACAGCTACCAGGAGCTCACCACGTGTGCTGTAGGGCCTCAGCAGCACCAACCAGTCTCTCCTCATTCAAAGAAACAAGGTTGGGGCCGGCTTAGGACCTTGACTCCCTGCTCTTTCCCTCTCATATCTAGTCCAGGACCCCTTTCCTGATGGCTGAAGGACTTTGTTGGTCTTTCTGAGGCAGGGACCTGCTCAGGACTTGGCCCCTTGGCCGGACTCTGCTGAGTCTCACTTGTGCATACACTGGACATCCTGCTGGATGAAACACCCGCAGCAGGAACGGGTGGACTTCTGCTTAACAGCTTTAGTGCTCTGCTTTTTGCCCTCTAGAAAGCTCCTTGATTTAAAGACAGCAGAAAGGGCCTCACCCAAATGGCAAAGTGGTATTTTCTCCATCTCACAGATGGACAGAGAGCTGCTAAAACCATTTACCCTAATTCACACCACCAGAAAAATGCTTCCAGTAGATGGGAACATGTCCCAGGCCAGAGAACATATCTAGATGAGAGTATCTTAGTGCCATGTCGCAGATGCACAGAAACAAAACCACATCTGTTTTGGTGACTGAGCATCTGTCTCATTACGATGACCTGTAATTGTGGCAGTTCCGCTGTTATGCTTGGTACCCTTGATCTGTCTAGACAAGAGGGCCAAGCTCTCCACACAGAGGAAGCACCCACATTGTTCTAACGGTGGTGCTGCTCTAGTGCTTGCTTGCACTGTGGGTTTGGCTMCATGCCAGGGAATTCTCCTTCAGGAGCATGGCTTTGTCGTTGGAACAATTCCCTTCTCCTGTGTGACCCTGCTTTTCTGCTTKGTGTCTGGGGCTGTCCTACCAGGAATGTACTGCGATCTGCAGCTTTCTCACTGCTTTCTAGGAAGTCCTGACCACTGCAGGGGAGGCCTGGCTGTGCAGCAGCCTCCAGCGCCTCGCTGCTGTCCCTCGGCCTCCTCCTGAACTGCAGGGTCTCAGCTCAAGGGGCGTCCAGCCTCTTGTCTCTCCTCACCAGGCCTGGCATCACCCCAGGGCAGGGGCCCTTCTCCCTTCCCAAGGACTCTTCCCACTTGCTGCCTCTCTCAGAGCAGCAGCTGGCTCAGGACCCACAGACTCAGTGCACACRTGCTACTACCCCAGCAGGTCAGGGGATCTCCCTGCTCAGCTGCCTTGCTCCTCTCCTCAACGCTGCTTTGGGCACCACAAGCTCTTTCCTGGCATCCTCAGAGGCTGCTTGGGTGGGAAGGATGTGTCACAGCTTTGGGGATGCTTTGAAGACAGAGGGGAGAAAGAAGGGGTCCCCCACAAAGAGGGGTTAACCCATGACCCATGCCAGGTCAGAGGGCCTCACCCGGCCGCTGGGWCAGGCTGGATAGTTGTAGCAGGAGCACAGCACTGCCAGCATGCCCGGTGCATGGGGCAGCGTGGTGACACCAGCTGAGGAGAAGGACAGGCCAATGACTGGCTCAGACACCCCCCGCTCTGGCTCTAGAGGGACACGGGGATGCTCACGCCCAAGAGCAACCTACGACACTGGRTTTGCTTGACTCGGGCCCTTCTTACCAGTTACAGCTGCAGCAGCGCAGTTGTCCCAAGACTTCCCAGCCCAAGCCACGTTGTGACTCTGGGGAGACCTCCCGTAAGGCTAGTGCTGCCTCCAAGGCTGTTCTGGAGACATGCAGGCCCTCTTGCTAGGAACCGCACGCTGCACATGGCCTTCTCAGTCACACAGGGAGCAGGAGCAAACCACAGACGCATGAAGGGCTTTATTCTGCACCTGCTGAAAGGCTATATCATCGCTTGGCTGTTTGAAAATCTTTGCAGTAAAGAAACATGCATAATGTTGCGTTTTTGTGGTTAACATGCACAAGCTCTGCACTGGAGGAATGGTTACCTACGGTTGAAAGGGATGTAGGACAGAAGTGCCTCCTTGTGTGTACATGTTGGTATATCTGCATGTGTAAGGAACAGAAGCTGAACTGCTGAATTTGCGCTCATGCTTCCTAGAGCTGCTTGAAAATAACAGATAGTGGAGGCCGTGGTTCATTAAAAATGAAATATTCACACCTTGAACTCCCTTAGCGTGAGTATCAAATGCAGCTGAAACAGTTCCCCTCTGCCTGCTGCCCTGCACATTCAATCAAGCTTACCAAGGACCTCCTGGTGGTCTTGAGTGGGTGAATGCACATGACCACATTCAAGAGGTTCAAGAAGCTGCTGCCCATCAGCCAAAATGCAGGAACCAGCTGCAGCACAGCTCTTAGCCCAGTACCATGCAAAGGAAATGCAGGGGAGGACCGTAGCTGACTACCTCATGGGGCAGGAACTGCTTAAACCACTTGAAGGGAGTCAGGGCACATTGCTGTCCATCCACACATGGTTTGGGGTGAGAACATCGCTTGGGTCAACCACCTCCAAYAGTGCCAAGGCAAAAGGCTCTCCACTGCACAGAGCACACATTCAGCTCCTGCCTTCTAGTCCCAACATATTTGACCACTCTTTGCTCGTTGGGCTAACAGCAAACCTGGTTGTTAAAGGTGAGGTGGAACGCGTGTTCCATAGCCAGCTGAGCAGGAGCCAGCAGTGAGCTCGGGTGGCCAGGAAGGACAAGGGCCTCCCGGCCACTGTCAGGAGCAGCATAGCCACCAGGAGCAGGGAAGGGATCGTCCTCTGTGCTCGGCGCTGCTGAGGCACCATCTCCAATCCTGCGTTGGGTTTTGGGCCCCTCACCACAGGAAGGACATGGAAGGGCTGCAGCGGGTCCGGGGAAGGGCAGCGGAGCTGGTGCAGGGGCTGGAGCACAGAGCTCGTGAGGAGCGGGAGGAGAGCCGGGATTCACGTGTGGAGGAGAGGAGGCTCCGGGGAGGCCTCGTCGCTCTCGGCAGCTCCCCGAGGGGAGGCCGCAGGGAGGCCGGGGTCGGTCTCTGCTCTGGAGCAWCTACGGTAGGACAAGAGGAGACGGCCCCAAGCTGCACCGGGGAGGTTCCAGCTGTACATTAGGAAGAATTCCGGCACAGGAGGAGCGGTGAAACACGGGAAGAGGCTGCCCAGGGGTGTGGAGGAGTCTCCGTCCCTGCAGGGCTCGAGGAGCGCGGAGACGAGGCCCTTAGGGGCAGGGTTAGCAGGGAGGTGCTGGAGGGCTTACAGTTGCACTCAACAATCTTGAAGGTCTTTTCCAACCATTATGATTCTATGAGTGGGTGCATGGAGTTCTGTGCAGCTGTAAGCTATTCGCAGAGAGTAAGAACCCCCACTTGAATAACATTTGCTCTTCTCTCTTTGTGGCGTGCTCACAGTGTTCCCAAGATCAGCCAAGACTTGGTCTCACTTCTCCAGGCTGAGCGACCCTTTTCTACAAACTGATCCTTCTTGTTGTTACTCACTGCTCTGTCCCCCTGGGTCCTCACAATCTTTGCATGAATTGTTACTTTCTCCCGTTTTCCAGTTTCTTACATGCAATTATATCAGCTACTTGCTCAAGTCCAAACAGTGTGAGATGCCCTTCATTGCCTGACAGTGGTGTCTTCCTTCTGAAGACAGTACCAAGGGCAGGAGGTGCATTGCAAGGTATAATATCATAGGGTTGATAGGTCATGAACCATTATAACAAAAGAGGAAGGGTAACTTCTTACCTACTACTTCTGTACAAACATACCAGATGAAGTCCTTCCTGAGCATCTCCAGTGATTCTCAGAGTTCTACCTTGAATTTATAAGAACATGAGAACRGGATCAGTTTCAAGAGCTGTAAGATAACACGTTTCCCTCCATCCATGGCATGAAAACAGCTTCTTGATTTTTACATAGTCTCACTCTAAAATTACTATTTAGAAAATAGGCTGAGAGCAAAGGCTGTAAGGGATTTTTACTTCTGGAGTGTGTTACATAGGCTGAGGGCTACAAGTGCAATATGCTTTATACTAAATACCTCCAAGAGCACTTTCTCTTACAGCTGACTGTGTCTTACATCTCCAGGGTCCTGAGACCAGAGCACTATGCAATGACCTTAGTGATGGGCTATAATCCAGACTGCCATTTTTCCAGACTGGTTCTATTCTAGGAAATATTGGACCACCTCGCTTTGTTGAAACACCTGGAATCCCCCGTAGGCTAATGCAGGGGGTTCAGCATTCAAAGGGGAGCATACTCATGCTTTGCTAGCATGAGCTGGCTTGAGCTAGCCCCATGAAGAGCAGTATCTCCTAAGACCAAGCTCTCTTGTGCTACCTCCTTTCTCCTCTTGCCTGCACCAGCTTAATTGCCTTCCAAAAGGAAGCACTAAAAGAAAATAAGGGCCTTAATTTCCATCCACCATTTTCTGCACTGTGTAGGCACAAAGGCTGTGGGACATCTCTATGACCCTTGGAAGAAGATGAAGCCCTGCTTGGCACAGGCCACACAGGACACCTCCTCCTGCTGAGGATATCCTCCTCTCATATCCTAGTAAGCAAAGAGCCCACCCCATGGTTTGCCAGGTTCCTGTCGTGGAATAGCTGGCTGCTTTGGAGAGCGCATGCTTGTTTTGCACTTCATTGGCTGTTTTTCATGCATATGGGCATAAAAAGAAAAGCTTGGAGGCTCAGACAAAACAGTCTTAGCCCAGAGGAGAGGATGGTTAACTACGGAGAGTTCTGGATGTGCTACCATCGTGGGCTTCCCCGTCCCACATCTGCTTGCATCRCTAGGTCTCTTGGCTGTGCGGGTTGCAGAAGATGCTGAAAAGCAAACATCACTGTGTGAACACACAGGCTTCTGAGATTGCCAAGCGCCTTCTCCTTGGTCTGGCCTTCAAAGGCTGTGGTTCTCTATGGAGTTACTGTGGCCGCTGTTTGCTGGTGCTGTCCCAGGGCGTGGGCGGTTTGGGTGACCAAGACAGTCCCTTCCATTTTGGCAAGTGCTGGGAGGTGGTGGATGGGCAGGAGCAGCTGGGAGCTGCTTTCGGGCTGGCCCCCAGTGCCTCCTCTAGAACTCGTACGCAGAAACGAAGACTGTGATTTTGGACAGGTGCTTTGCCTGGAAAGCGCGGTCCAGGTACTCGGACATGTCCACATCCACTTCTATCGTCTGGGGGCCCTTCAGGCTCTGCACGAGGATGAGCTCCCCGGTCTGCCTGTCCGAGCGCTGCATCACAAAGTGCCCTCGGTTGTTGCCTCCCACGATCCCGAAACGCAGGCTGTCTGGCCCTGGCCGGCCAGGGGCAGACGCGGTCGCCATGCGGAAGAGAGGCGTGGGAGTCATCAGGTTGGATGGCAGGGGCAGGTAGTGGAAGGAAATGGTTTTGGGTGCGTGGTGGCAGGCTCTGCTGTCCATGGGGCAGGGGTTGCGTTCGCACTGGCTGATAAGGAGAGGAAAAACAAGTTTGAGATGAGCCCCAAGAGGCAGAGAGGCTCAAGTCAAACAYGTTAGTGCAGGTTGCACATCGCTCCCAAGCAGCATCCCGGATCTGCTCCTCTTCTCTCCCCGTCATACTTACAAGGGCGATGTTTTCACATAGCTGATGTTGCCGCTGGGCTGTGGGCACTCCGAGCTGACGCACTGAAAGCCCCCGCCTGTGTTGACGCACGTGGTCCCCCTTGTGCAGTTGTTCTGGGAGAGCGCGCACTCATCTATGTCTGAAAAGCAACCACAGCAAATCCAAACAAAATAACCAGATCCTATCAGAAACACGGGAATCACGCTCCTGCCGCATCTTTTCTCTCTCTGCTTTCCCCTCTGGTTTTGCCAGCAGGTTAAGTGGCCCAGGTCTAGCCGAGACTAAATGGGGAGCATGAGAAAGAAGCTGCAGCAGCAGCAGGACAGGCTGTTCTAATTTTCTGCTAGGCTGCTTGAAACACATTACCTTTTAGCTTGAGAAACACATAAACACACTGAACACAGTTACCTGTCTATAAATAAAATGAGGGCCTTTTAATTAAGATGTTTGTTGGAAGCATCACCGATATTCTATCAAATCATGCAATAACTGTGGTAAACATTTATAGGAAAAAAGAGAAAGCAGGAGTTTTTCCACATGAAATGCTTTTTGGGCAGTACTCACCATTTTTATACCCACAATACCTATTTTTCAGCAGAACACTCATGCAAGCAATTCTGGCCACCRTGTCTACCTAGTTCCATTTTATTTTCCCTGTGCTCAAAATTCTCCTGTTTTAAGAAAGGGAGTTGTCAACCTCTGAATCAATCTCTCAAGTCTGATTCTTGGTGATCAGCTACATGTGTTGCCTCCGAGAACACCCTAGAGGTGTTTAAATGGGACAGATCCGTGTTCACGAGGGTGCTCACACTCTTTATTCCAAGTCACCCCAAAGTTTTGGATGTGTTTACCAAGGTTTTAAGGCTAAGCATTGCCGTCTCCCCCACACCCTGTCCCCACACCCATCCTGGAGGGACGTCTATGGGGCACGTCACCTTCACAGCTTTTCCCRTCGCCGAGGAGGGTGTAGCCGCGGGGGCAGGCGCAGCGGTAGGAGCCGGGCACGTTGACGCACTGGTRCATGCAGAGGCGAGGGCCCCCGTGCGGCTTGTAGACCTCGCACTCGTCGATGTCTGCGGGGAGAAGCCCGAGGGCGGCCGGCTCACGGGGGGCACCCCGCAGCCGTCCCGCCATGCCGGCCGCCCTCACGTACCCCGACACAGGCCGTTCTCCACCGTGCCGCTCATGTGGAAGCCGGGCTCGCAGCTGCAGTGCTGGCTCCGCTCGGTCTTGGCGCAACGGGGCCTCCGGCTGAACGCCGCGTCGCTGGTGACGCTCTGCACGGGGGGCGCTGGGGGAGAGGGACAGCTCTGCACCACGCCGTGCACAGCGGCCAGCACCGCCTCTCCACCGTGCTGCATCTCCTCGCGCAAGCCCTTGACACCCCACCAGGGGCAAAGGAGTACCGGGGTGGAACCCGAGGGGGGAGAGGCTCTGGGGGCACATCCGAGCACCGCTGCCCTCTGCTTCCCTGGGGTGGCCATTACACACCCGTCTGCGTTTGGTGCTGGCAGTTCACCCCACTCCACTGCTCCGGGCAGAGGCACTCGTACCGGTCCGGCCCCTCCAGGCACGTCCCACCGTTCTGGCAAGGGTGGCTGGAGCACTGGCTGATACCTGCCGTGAGAAAGAGCCACCTCTTTAGAAGCCAGCCCTGGGAGCATCACTCTGCTGAGAGTTGAGAGACGGCGCAGACAAATATTAGACTGATGTAGATAAAGCAGAAAAGGGTAAGAATTCCTCAAGTCTGCACGCTCCAGCCTGGAGGACTTGGTCCTTGACTGGGAGAAGCAGGTCTCAGAGAGGGGAAAGGATGTGTCTGCACAGGCTACAAGTGGCACCAGCACCTCTGGACAGTTATTAAGGCAGGGCAGCAGGGAGGCCATGACTTGCTCAAGTATTCCTCAAAGAAAGGCCACCAAGGGTTTTGCAACCAAACATTTGCTCATCCCAACAGCCTCAAAGAGGCTTTTCTTCCTTGATGCTATAGTAAGCCCAGAGGATTAAATAGTTTGCAGCCCCCATCCCCAGCTCTTCTAATTCTTTTCCTACTTGTCCAGACTGTCAGCATGTCTGGAGAGACAGAGATGATTTCTCAAGGTGCCTTCATTGGAGCAAGCCGGTGTGCTGTGGGAAAACGGCAGCGTGGGCCTCAGTGCGAGGTGAACAGAGCCCTGCAAACCCCTGGGTGCTCATACCAGCACTCAGAAAGGAAAAGGGGGAAAGGGAGGGGAATATTTACAGTGGGGGGAGGTTGCATGCAGGAAAGTTGGGCTTTGCGTAGAGCAAGGTGTATCTTTCAGCTTGCAGGCACCAAGCTCATGACTAGAAAAGATGGCTGCTAGAGAAGATGGCTGCCAGCACTGAGGCCATCCAACCAAGCCCAGGGCCCTTTCCTGAGTTTGTTACCTGGATGGTTTGTGCAGGCCTGCAAGAAGCGTTGTTTCCTCCCTCCCTCTTYGACCTTGGGAGAGCTCCGTGGTGCCACGTCCCTTGGGGGCCAGCCTCGACACGGAGCCGTGCACGTAGGGCCCTGGCATCGTGACRCCTCCCCAGCACAAGGCTTTCTTTGCTGGACAGCAGGTCTTTGCGAGGCCCAGCCTCCGCCGAGCGGCGGCGGTTGTGACAGTGGTGCGAGGGCCTGCACGCTCCGCTCAACAGTGGCTCTCTGGAGCGGAGCCCAACCTTGCGCTCCAGTGGGACAAGGAACAGAGCTGCCCATGAATGACAGGCTTCAGGCGGTGCTGCTGGCAGAGCATCGCCAGGAGTCCTCCTGGGGGCTTTCACAGCCCACTGCCAATATTTCAACAAGAGCTGCCTCAAACATATTCCCCTCCACATAACCCTTGCCTCATCTGTGGCTTATCATACATGCTGGGAGCACAAGGCACTGACTGACAGAGAGCAATCTCCCTGAAAAACACATTACARAAGGTGTTCTTCACTACAATCCCGTCCGATCTCAAAGCACAAGAAAGCRGGTAGGGCTTTCTTATTAAGAAGTGTTTTCAAGCAGCCCTGCCCTTTCCAATAGCTGAAAACTCATCAAGTTGGTTCAAGGCGATAACTCTGCACCTTAAAAGGGAGAATTAGTTGATGCTGTCTTCTGTTTCTCATCTCTGTTGAGGAAGTTCTGGGTTAGCCCCCCAATTTAACTTCTAGCTTTCCTCCAGATCCATGGCTGGAAAAATGGACCTCACAGAATAGAGGGCCTTTGGAGCTGGAGCTTTAAGAACCATGGCAAGACTTTGGTTGRCTAGGAAGTTAGAAAGCAGAAGCCAAAAGGTTAAACCAACATAGGCACAGGGAGACTGGCTCAAGGACATAAGACCTTACAGTCTCCGAATTTCATACCTGCCCAGAGCTTAACACTAGTAGCTCACRGACAAATGAAGTACTTATTCATCTGATGAACCCCAGGAATCCCTTTCCAAAATAGCCTTTGCAGATGGACATGGCAAAGAGCTGCCTTGAGAAGATCTAGACAGTTATAAAGAGGTATAAAGGATCGCCGTTCAGCACGAGCCTCCTGCCCCAACAATACCCTGCCTGAAAACAGGTAGTACCTTGCAACAAAACGCTTATCTCCATGCTGGTAGGCAATTGTACCAGCATTCCCATTTSCCAGTTTAAACCCGCCACACGCTCATGGTAAGGCAACTTTTCAGCCAGGCATTTGAAGGCAGTTATTATACTGGGCTGCGCCAGCTGCCTCCAGATAGCAATTTTTAATCATGAAGTTGCCTATTGGAGCTTTGTTTTATGCTCAGATGATCAGCTCTTGGCACCAAAAATGAAAAACATTCCAATGTTCCTCCAATAGGAGAAGGCAGATGGGACAGTCATTGTCTGGCTGCAAAGCATCCTGTGCTCCTCTAGAAATATGATGCATGGGGCAGCGTCTCCTCTTACCAGCACTCGAATTACACTGTGCAAAAGGGTGGCAGATGCTGAATGACTTTTGGAGCAGTGCTGACCATCAAAGCTTAGCAATGAACGCTTGATCTCATAAAACCTGCTGAGAGCAGAAGGCCGGCGATGGTGTTGCCCATCCCTAGGCTGCTGATGTTTAAGGTCTGCAGTACAAAGACCCAAATGCTGTGGAAGCAAGTGCCAGACTCCCAGGCCGGCATTGCCCATGCACACCTCAGATGCTGAGAATTAGCTGAAGAACACATAGCAGATCAGCGCCCAGGTGTGGCCTTTTGCCCCCTCTCCTGCAGACACACATGCCAGCTACCGAAGGACCTGCACAATGATGAGGTCTCCCAACCCCAGCCCAAAAGAGAAGGTACCTTTGCATCGAGGCTCCTCTCCGGTCCAGCTGCCGTTTGCCTGGCACATCCGCATGCTGGAGCCCAGGAGCTCAAAGCCGGGGTTGCAGGTGAAGTGGATTTCATGGTCCACCAAATACTTTGTACCAAACTTCTGTCCATCCACAGGAGCTTGTAGGTCAGGGCAGGACACTGCAAAGGCACCACAGGGAGATAAACATTACAGGCAGGTGCTTCTAGAGAAACAGCAGAAGGTGAGTGAGATTAGAGAAGCCGCTCCCCTGCTTTGTAGACCACAGAAAGACACAGCTGAGCACACTTGGGAAAATGCAGCCCGGCTGCTAAGGGAGAGAGATGGGATGACTCAGTTGGTGACTTTTGGAGACAATCAGCACCAAGAGCCTTGTACAAAGAGGGCAATATCTGATCCGAGAGTCAGAAGGGGCAATGACACGGTGCTGCTCGGGTGAACCCCACGGCACACCACCGTCCGAGCACAGGGATGAGCAGTGAGAGGCGAGTCTTTAAGGAAATAAAMRAAAGCAYRGGAGGCMAATGCTTTCACTGTGACTGGGTAGCTCCCAAAGACTGCTCGGCCATCAAAGCAGTCAGCCGGCCTGCGTGCAGCATTGCTCGTGTCCCTCATGCTAGCAGTTACCCACCAACCACACGGTTTATCAGCTGTGTAAGAACTGACCTGAGTTCTGGGCCATTACAACCCCAGAGAGCAGCTTCCACAGCAGCTTCCCAAAGAGCGTGCCTATGGRAGGAGGATTCAGCCAAACCCTCTTGTCTTGAGCAACCCTTCATCTCGCAATGAGAATCATTAACGTGCTGAAAAATCCATCCAAATGCTCCCCATTCACCACCTGCTACCCTGCTCAGAGATGGATTTCCTCTCTGTCCATAAAATCTTTGGTGGACTAGCCCTCCAGAAGCTGCAACTCCTACCATCAGCAGTCTCAAAACCACCTGCAGAGTCACCCTGCTAAGAGAAGACTGCCTAGGAGGACAATGGCAGTGTGCTGATGCCTATAAAGTGCCAGTTTTGCAAATATCCCTGCAAGTATCACTCCCTGCAAGTATCACTCCCTGCAAGTATCAATATCCCTGCAAGTATCAATTCAGCCTCAAGCATAATTCCTTAGGGAGATCCAAGGGAGACACTAGGGCACACTCAAAGAAGAGGAAAGAAATGCTGTAGCAGACCTGGCCACAGCCCTTGCATCTCGGCCCTCCAGAGTCCTGACTCCTGGCAAAGAACAGGAGGAAAAGAAAGAAGCAGGAGGAAGAGTTTGAGTCAATTTAACGGTAAAAGCGTGAATTCCGGAGGCTTTCTACCTGGCTTCCTCAGGTTTAGCTTGTTGCTCTCTAATGGAAGGGCCCGGGCATTTGACAGCTCTCCTATGGCTCTTGGACTCTGCTCTTTTCCACCTGCCCGGTCATCCRGGCGTCTTAGGGGAACCTGCTGGGTTGACAGTCACCATGGAAGACCTGCTATCAAACAAGGAAGCCACTGCTTCCACTTTGCTACCAYGGCAAAGTTTTACAATTCCTTGGGAAGGAGCCAAGAAAACACAAGCAGTGGGCCCAGTKCCTATTGCTGACCAATATTTGCCATCCTGCCCAGTTGTTTTACTAGAGTCCTGGCATGGCCACAWGGTTTGTTAAGCATTCAAATGCAGTAGATAAGAAAGAAAAACATAAACAAAAAAGCCCTCATGCAATGTTCAGTTAGTGCTCTCAAATAAGACCAACTTGTCTTGATTGTCCCTAACTTCACCTGAGATTCAGTTCACCCAGTTCCTCCAGCATGCAAGACTTGTTCCACTCTTCAGCAGTTGCTTCTATTGTTTTCCAGATATACACAGAGGTTAATCATTAACATCCACCCTTGTCGAGGAAGCCACCAAGAGTTGTACAGGGCTGAGCAGCAGCCCTAGAAGAGGTAGCAGGAGTGAGCAGCCTTCCTGGTGCCTTAAGCCACCCACCCATCATTGACCTGCTCTCCATGAACCCACATAATCCTCTGAAGATCAAAGAGTTGCACCAGCTTGGGCACCAGCCTCCCTCCAAGGAGGAAGGGAGTCTGTTCCTCACCACACCACAAAGGTGCCACTGCCACCACCCATCTGCTTCAGCAGGAGTCYCGTGGTGCCCCTGCCTTGTTCTGCTGGTCTCATGGACRAGCCCTGCACAGTCATCACAGCTSTTGGGTGCTATTAAACAACAGAGCCTTTTACCACATGTCAGTCTTGTTTACTAGTGATGTCTTCRCTTTCCATGCAAGAGGAGGCTCCTYAACTGCTTGAAGGATTTTTCCTACTGATGTGCCTGAACTGATGCTGAGCCAGGTGGAGATGTCCCTGCATTTGTAACAGCAAGTTTCTGCCCTTTCCAGAAGGGATTTCTGCTGACCAGTCAGGTTCCCCAGGCAGGAGAATGGAGGGTCTTTGGTTGCAGATGCAATTTTTCATCCTACTGTTCCTCAAAAGCTTGCCAGGAGCTCTCTGCTTTACAGCTAACTGTATGACCTTAACAAAGGCTCTTGAATCTTCCCCTATCTTACTAGGCTGGGAAGCTGCTTGAATTTGAGCCAAGTATTTATCAGAAGAGGAGTGGAATTCAGCAGTCATTCTACTCTTGCTCTGTGGTTAAAGCACTCTCTGCTGTCGATGTTGGAGAGTTCACCTGCTTCTGAACCCATTTTGCCCAAACAGGAAATATCTGACTTTGTGCCTGGTACCAGCTGTGAACAGTGCCAGTACCATGTGCCATGTACCGGTACCAACAGCCCAGTGCCATGGCTTTGGACACACAAAGCCAACTGCTCACCTTCTGCATGAAAGAGAATTCAGCGAGGCTGCTTCAAGGCACATCGGCACATCCCAGTGAAAATAAAAATAAAAGTGGTGTTTTGGCACGTACGCGTGCCAGTCCTAGAGCAGCAATGGTCCAGCTGCAGGACTTCATGGGCATCTTATCCCAGGGAGAGCTCTGCCTCCGGAACGGTCTCCATTTCCCAGACGTTTAAAGCTGACTGTAGCAACTTTCCTTGATACCAGCCTTGAAAGCAGCATTTCTCAGAGCCTCTTGGCAAGAGTGCCCCTTACAGAAAAAGGTAGAGCTGCTGCCCTCATCTGAACCCGCACAGGAAGAGGCTCRTCTACTGATACACAAGAACACGCACTAGCACCTGCAGAGTTACAAGCTGAGCAAAGCTGTGATGATGCTCCAAATGCCATTGTCATCTGGAAGTGTTTGAGGATGAGGATGTTCAAGGATCCCAAAAGAAGAGTTGCAAGACRTTTAATTCTCACTTGTGAGACCGTATCTGGAGCACCATGTCCAATTCTGCCCCTTTCCTGCTTGCCCCCAGACAACAAAAACATCATCATAATGGAGCAAGSCCAGATGGTGGGGACTGGAGCAACCCTTGTAGAAAGGGAGGCTGAGGTAGGCAGGTTTGATAGCAAGGAAGGCAAAGGAGGGATCCCTTGGCACMTCCCGCTGCCTGGTGAGGGGCTATGGAAGAGATGGGGCTAGATGCTTTGCAGAGGTCACAGTGGATGGACCCACGACACTGAGCACAAGGAGATACCCAAATCTCATCTGGACACAGCCCTAAGCTACCCRATCTACTCGGCTCTGCTCTGAGCATGGGGCACCAGAGACCTCCCCAGTTCCCTGTAGTCTCAGGARTGCTCCGATTCCACCAAAGCAACTGGAGGTGTCATACGAAGGGCTGCACTGCCTGCAAACTGAACCATGTGCGTGATCCAGCTCTGCTCGGGGCAGCCAGCAGAGCCCCTTCTGCTCAGCCCAGCCAGCAGGAGCTCAAGCCGGGTGGTTGACGCCCCTTTGGACAGGCCTGTCTCTTGGCAGGGCCTGCACACAGAGCCCAAGGAGAGTCTGCCTTGATCAGCACCCCTTCATCATCACGGGCAGCCTCAGACCGGCCGGCCAGGGAAGCCACAGGCATCTGCCGCCCTTTGAGGCTTCTCTTCCTGCCCCACGGACAGCCCCAGCCCCAGAACTTCCTCCGACTCCAGACCATAACCMGTAGTTTTACTGAGCAGCACAAGCAGCCACCACCACCACCACCAGCATCCCAAGGTGCTTCCAGGGCCAGGAACCAAGTGAGGAGTGTGGGGCCAGAGGCACGGATGGATGTGCAGCCTTCCCAGAGAGGGGCGGCCTGGTGAGGCGCTCGGGCTGGAGCTGGCGCCAGGGAGAGCCCCGTCCTTACCGGCAGGCGGGTCCGGGGCAGCCGTCTTGGTGAGGGTGCTTTGCAGCGAGGCCAGGCGGCTCTTCATCACGCGGATGCCCTCGGCGAAGCGGCTCTCCTGCCCCTTCAGSAGCTGCTGCATCTGCCGGATGGCAGCCAGGAGCTGCTGCTTGGTGAGGCAGTTCTGCGAGGAGGAAACCGCCAGAAACCGTTCTTCAGCATGAGGAACCGCTGCCCCCAGTGCCCCCAGAACGTTTCCCCTGTGCAGAGTGTGCAGGGACACAGGCCAAGCGCTTGCCCCTTCCCTCTCACATCCCTAGTTTCCACCCACTGCTCCAAACTCTTGTTCTCCTGCAGTGTTGAGCAGGAGGGAGCCCTAGGCCACCCTCCCCATACGTCATGTCACCCAAGGCTGCCCCAAGGCGACAAGGGTTGACACCCAGGTAAGCAGGAGCCAGCAGTGAGCCCRGGTGCCCAGGAAGGACAAGGGCCTCCTGGCCGCTGTCAGGAGCAACGTAGCCACGAGGAGCAGGGAAGGGATCACCCCCTGTGCTCGGCGCTGCTGAGGCACCACCTCCAATCCTGCATTGGGATTTGGGCCCCTCACTGCAGGAAGGACATGGAGGGGCTGCAGCGGGTCC
>PTEX01000117.1:1513992-1541594 GCA_003342815.1 Eudromia elegans | reverse complement strand
GGCTCGCGGCGCTCGGTGCCGCAGCAGCGAGGGCGGCCGCGGGATCCGCCCGGGCCCCGCGGCGGGGAGGGCTCTGCTGCCCCCGCCCCGGGGAAGGAGGGGGTCGCCGCGCGGGGCGAGGAAAGCAGGAGCAAAGCCCGTGTGAACCACCCTCCCCGTCCGCCTGGGTCTGGGCACTTTCTGCTTTGCAACTGCTACACGTGAACGTTCTCACTGGGGGTGAAGAGGGACCGCAGTAGCTTCGTCTGSTAGCCCTTTGATATCGGCAGGCATCTCAGCAGCTCCCTTCATGGGCTTCAGACAGCCCGTATCGGAGCGCGCCGGGCTTGCACACGGCTGGGAGAGGCAGCAGCGCGGGCTCTAACGCACCCCAAAGGATGCTCTTCTGCACGGGCTCTTTGCAGAAAGGGCCCGACGAGCTGATTTCTGTGGGGCGCCGGCACCATCTACCGGGCAAGGCAAAGAAACGGCAGCGGGAGCCGAGGGATGTTCGTGCCGCAAATCGCTGATCTGGAGCTGCAGGGCAGGAAGCGCCGCATGGGGCCCGGGTTAACTCCTGGTCCCGGAGGGTGGCGATGGGAGAAGCAGCTTTTCCTCTGCTCCCTGCTTTGACCATGARGCGCTGAGCTCAGGGACCTGTCGCCTCTCAATCCACGTTCAGCTCCAATGCAGCCGCCCCCAGCGCTCTCCGCTCCCAACGCCAGCAGGGCGGCACCAGCACCTGGAGCTCCCGGTGCCCCCAAGCCCTCCAGAACCCGCCCATCACCTGGTGGGTGGCAAAGACTCTGCCCACCCTCCTGTGGCCACCCCAGGCCAGGGCTCCRTGGGCCGCAGCTGCCTGCCTCCTGCTCTGTGTCTCAAGCGTCCCGTGGCACCTGGGGGGCACCGTGCAGACCCTCTGCCTCGGCCCCAGCCCTCCACTTGAGCAGGGACCCCGTAACTGCCCCCCATGACAGGCACGAGCTGGGAGCTCCGCGGGTCCCACGTAGCCCCTCCTTCCCATCCCAGAACCACAGCAGCCTTTTGGCCATGCCCATGGGAAGCCCCACCAGGTCACACTGTCTTTCCCTCCCAATGGAGCAGGCAGCAGGCTCTCCCGCTCCCAACCGACAGGAACAGAGATGCCAAGGAAAATGGATGTTGGAATGGGGAGAACATGGACACCCCRTGTTGGCTCCAGGGCTCCCACCTGACCCGGGCACGGGCCCAGGACAGTTGCCCGGAACAGCCAGTGCAGCCTGGGGGAGGAGGCGCTGCAGGGCTGGTCATGGCGGCAAAGCCTGGACTCCCTCTGCCCTGCGGCCCCTCCTCAGCTGCAGTGGCCGAGGAGGTGGCCGTGGCCAAGCCGAGGAGGCGGCTCTGCCCGCTGCCCCCCGGCCTTGCAGCCCCCTGCCCCGGCAGCCCCGTCGCTCTGCGGCACCAGGAGCTGCCCCCATCCTAACTGCCCCCGTCCCACCAGCCCCCCACCCCGGCAGCCCCATTGCTCCGTGGCACTGGGAGATGCCTTTCCGTGCGCGCCTCTCGTGGCCCTGGCGCTGACCGGCAGGACCAGGCGCCTCCGAAGGGCGGGTCGGGCTCCTCGCTGGCCCCTCCATCGTGGGCTCAGCCGCTGCCCTGACGCCTCCGCACCAGGCAGCCCCAGGGGCACGAGGGGCTCTCTCTGCCACACGAGCCCCAGCCTTTGACGCTAGGAGCCTCCCAAGCACAGAAAACAAACCAACAAACCGACAGTTGTAGCGTTTAATTACCAACCAAGAATAAAACTTCATGGCTTCAACCCAAGAAACGGCTCCTGGGAAGGGGCATCTTCCAACATGAAAGTAATAAATGCAAGAGGAAGTAAAACAGACCACTGTTTATTAAAACATACCCCTCTGTCTTTCTCTCTGGAGGCGTTCTCCCGTTTCCAGGCCGCGTGCAGCCCCCCCGTTCAGAGCAGGCCACCCACAGGCAGGGTGCTCGCCTCACTCCACGCGGCTGTGGGCAGCAGCGGGACCCGTGGCTCCTCCATGGGCAGCAGCGGGACCTGTGGCTCCTCCGTGGGGCTGCTGGGTTGCTCCTCGCCGGCGCCCTCGAGGACGTACCTGGCCCCGCACCCAGCACCGCTGTGGACGTCCACGGCCACCAGCGCCGGCCCCGCGCAGGGGCCGCAGGGCTCCGCAGGGTCCGAACCAGAGCGCGCTGGGGGGAGCCCCGAGTCCTGCGCAGAGCCCGCGCTCTCCTCCGGCGGGTTCGTGTTCATGTAGACGACATCCCCGGCCGCCCCCGCGGGCGGCAGCTTCTCCAGCAGCTTCTCCAGGTGRAGCTGCAGCTGCGAGAACGTGGGGCGCTCGGCGGGGTCAGCCCTCCAGCACGCGGACATTACGGCATACCTGGGAAATGGGAGAGGAAGCCAGGGTCACGGAGGATGCTGCTCCTGCCCGGAGGCCGCCTTGTCACTGTAAACACCCACTGCCCTCTGAGGGGCACCTGGGTGCACGCAGCGCTGCTGCCGCTCCTTACAGCGGCCATTGCTCACCATCACAAGGCACCTAAGTGGTGGCTCTGCCCAAGGAAGGACCGCAAACCTGTGACAAGGGCAGTTTTTGTATAGGATTGCAGGCTTRTGGTTGCTGTTTTGCACAGGGACCTTCAAGACACCAAGGTGCAACTCATACCTGCTTTGCTAATTTACCAGTTTTCTGCTGGCAGCTTTGGCTTAAACRTTTTCAGCTGTAAGGGGATTGGGAATAACTCAGGGACTAGGCACAGCTGGGCCAGCTTTAAACAAGAGCCCTTCCTGAGCTGCTCAGACACRGGCAGCTGAGGTTTCTAGTGTGGCCCTTTCCCTTCTCCACGTTCTCTGATTCTAGGAATAGAAGCACCTGGTGCAACTTGTGGGATAGAAAAGGGGCATCATCAGCCAASATTTCAAGCTAAAATATAAGCTATCTTTGGGGACAAAAAAAGGGGGRAAAAAAGTCTGATCCCTCCACTAGAAATGGCCAATTGCTCCTATTTTCAGAGGCCAGGACAAGCTAGGTGACGTGTGACCTGACACTTCCTGACACTCCATGCCACCGTGATGCAAGTAGCTCAACGGCTYTTGGTGCAAACCCTGCAAACACATTGCTTTCCTGGGGGATTTCCTTGGAATTTCTGTGCAACAGTTTGCTTGGRATTAAAAAGATGCTTTTTAAAAAATTATTCCTGAGTTACATTGTGCTCTGCTCTGGGATCTGGCACTTATTAGGCCATTCAAAACTCAGTAGATTGTGAAAAAAATGAAAAAGTTTTTAACTTCTTTCTCCCTATGATATTTTCATTTAAAATTGGACCCAAATTGTCATTCTGGTCAACCTTTCTGAGCATAAACCTGTGTGCTCCTGCTAGCTCTCTGCCTGCCAGCCCCATAAAGAAGAGGAGGTTAAGTCCTTGCTTAAAAATTTTGTTTTAAAAATTTATTCTTTAACAAGTTTCATCTTGGGGACTGTAGAGAAATCAAGGGGGACCYTTCCAAGGTGCAATGGAAGGTAACTCCTGTCTGGTACAGGCTGTGCTTACTCCACTTAGAGAGGTTTTCAACAGCCAGGAGTATGGCCATAAGGGAACACTGTTTAATTGCACCACGAGGCAGAATTTTGGAAGGCTTTCAGGTAAATATAGTGCTGTATTTACTAGATAGTGCCACAGATCCACAACACGAGTTAGCTGTTGTGTCCCTAGGAAAAACAAGGACATTAAGAACCAAGAGCCTCTAAAGGAGGAGCACAACCAGTTACACCCTCAGAGCCAACCTCAGCCCARGATGAGCAACACGGTGATGAACCCAGCAAGGAGCACACAGGCTGCACTGCTCCCTGGAGGCGGGAGCAGAGAGGAGGACTCACAGCTCGTCCGAGCAGCCCTCGGGCTTCTTGAGCCGCTGTCCGTGGAAGAGGTACTCGTAGATCTCGTGGTTCTGCACTCCCGGGTACGGCGTCATGCCTCGCGTTGCTATCTCCCACATGGTCACGCCGAATGCCCACTGCAAGGACAAAGGCAAAGCGTGTTGAAAGGGAGGAATGAATGAGACTTTTCATGGGGAAAGGTCACTTCCTCACGTCCACTGGGCTTCTGCACAATGCTAATAGTTGTGTCTCCAACCCTGCCCTCCCCGAATTTGGAAATAAGCAGGGGCACAAAACAGCCCAGCGAGCCACTCGGGGAACCTGTTCCAGGACACTGCGCAGACAACGAAAGGTCAGTGCGTCTCGTGGCCGACACCCTCCTCTTCCTCCAGCTTTCACATTTACGGGGCTCACAAACAAGCACAACGAACTGCCTCAGACGTGACGCAACCCAGCGACCCTCGGGATGTGCCCCCCAGCTGCGTTCCGCACGGGCAGCCGTGTCTCCCTACCACGTCGCTCTTGGTGGTGTAGACCCGGTCGGCCAGCGACTCTATTGCAATCCACTTCACGGGCATTTTGGCGATGCGGCCCTGCCGGTAGTAGTCGCCGCTGTAGATCTTCTTAGAGAGGCCGAAGTCCGCCACGCACACGGTCATGTCGTCCCGCAGCCTGCCGGGAAGAGGCGCTGTCAGAAAGGCCCCGAGAGGCAGCGAACGGCGAGGCTGACGAACGCGCCTCTCGGCGGGCTCGGTGCATGACTGCCCCTCTCGCCTTTCTACAGCTTCAAAATGACAACAAAACGGAAAAAGGCTGACAAACCAAATGCTGAGACTCCTCAGATTGGGTAATTTTTCCACRTTTCCTTAAATTTTATTGAAGGAAGTCCAAGCTGAACATTCATTCCAAGTGGTATGAAACCGCAGAGCCTCTGCTGCTGTTCCTCTACCCATGATGAAACAGAGAAAAACAAACTCACATGCAGTTCCGAGCTGCCAAATCCCTGTGGAGAAACTGTCGACTGCTCAGATACTCCATCCCCAGCGCAATGTCAACCATGAACTTCAGCAGCGTCTGCAGGGGCACAAACTGGGAAGGGAGGATGCAGGTCAGAACGTGCAGCTCACTTGGGAAGGACACGCCAGGGTAGGTGACCATCTTAGAGGAATKCTCCTATTCAGCTCAAGCACCAGGGCCTCCGAGGGCTGACACTGGAGCGGGGATTGTGCGCGTTGCCCCTCCTTAGAAGAAAGGGGTATTTGCCCTCTGCACAGCAAGAGTGACAGCGTGCGGGCCGCGCTCACCGCCGCAGAGCTGCAGAGTGTTTGGCCTCCCYCGGGCGCTGACAGATCTCGAGTTGTCTGAAGCACTTCGTTGGTCGGGGCTGCTGGCCGAACTGCTACCGGTTCAGCCTCAACAAGGCTCAGCAAGGAGGCCACAACAGCCACCGCTGTGGGCTAACAGACCACGAGATCTACTGAATCAGAAGCCTGCAGGAGCCTCACCTGTGGGACAGTCGCTTTAGAAACAGCACCAAGCTCTGCCTGCCAGGCTACCGCGCCAGGCAGAACAACCTGTCCTGGCAAACCACACGTTGCTGTGGTCTGCTTCAGTGGGRTGTACCCAGCACAGCCCTGTGTCCTCCTTTGGATTCTGGGATGAAGCCTGCAACTAGATACTCTTCCTCCACGCCTTTCCCTTCAGCTGCCTTAATATCACCTATTTTTGGAAAAAGCTCTACAGAAAAGCACCCCAGGGTCTTGATGCAGAGCAAGCAGAGCATGATTCAGCAGTGCACCTTCGCATCCAGAAAGATCAACCTTGTAATAGGCTGCATCAGCAAGAGTGCAGCCAGAAGGCAGAGGGAAGAAATTCTTCCTCTTCATTTGGCCTTGCTGAGGCCACATCTAGGTATTGATTTGGAGTTCCTCAGTATTAAGAAATAATAACAATATAAGAAAAACAAAAAGAAACATGTTGGAGCAAGTGCAGGGGATAGCCCCAAGATAAGGCCTGGAGAACATGGTGTGCAAGGAAAGACTGAGATAGCTGGGCTTGGTCAGCCTGGAGGACACACWAAGGAGAGATCTCACTCTTGCTTCCAACTACGTGATGAGGAGTTTCAGAGAAGACAGAGCTAAACAGTTCTTAGAGGAGCACRGTCGAAGAAGGAAGGACAAGTGACACAAGGCAGAACAAAGAAAATGTTGTTTAGATATAAGGAAAAAAATATGCTCCAAATATACTATACCACCTACTCCTGAAGGTGCTCGAACATTGGAACAGGAGCCCAGAGAGGCCATAGGGTCTCCATCCTTGGAAACACTCGAAACTTCACCAGACTAGACAAGCTCGAGCAACCCCATCAGCTTTTGAAATTGGCCTTTCCTGAGAACGACATTGATCTAGAAAACTTCAGACGTCCCCTCCAAGCTATTTTCTTCTATGATTATGTGGTTGTGGGTACCAAGTCCTCCCTGTGTCTGAAAGTCTTTGGTTTCCCAGCTGAAGCACATAACAGGACTAATTCAGCCCTGGTGAACTCTGGAACGAGACCACAGGCTTTTGTGGGAGCTGGATTCCACCATGGTCATTTGACAAAGGCAGGAAGCAGCACTACAACCAAGTAACCAAGTTCTCTGTGTTCTCAAAAACAAAGGCCGATTTTTCCTATTGTCCCCAAGAGACATGGTGCCACCCCACCCCTCCCAGACGCAGAGCAATCTGCTCCCTGCATTCATTACCTGGGGGGCCATCTCCAGCCGGGAACGAAGCAGGAAGCTGTGCAGGTCGCCGTATTTCATGAAGGGGAGAATCACCATGGGTTTGGGCACCTGCAGAGAGCTCAGYTCAATGCACACACCTGGAAAACACAATTTTCAGAGCCCTGTGGGCAAAGGCACCACCCTCCTCCCACAGGTACGAGGGCTCTAAGCGCTCCCTGGTCCAGCTCCCTAGCCCAGGGCCAGGAAGCTTGCCTCAGCGAGGAGGGAGGGAGAGCAACAGTCTGTACCTAGGAGCTTGATGACATTGGGGTGGTCGAAATCCTTCATGCACGCGGCTTCACTGAGGAACTCTTCTATCTCCCTCTGGGAAAAGTTATCCACTGGAAAGCACAGGAAACAGGGAAGTTTAAAACAAAGAGCTTTAGCAGCCTGAATYGCTGCTGCCATCGCCTGTTGCTCCTACACATCTTCCATGTAAAGCAGGAGGGAAGGGGCCACAAGGATGGCAGGCTGGGGTGGACTTTATTCCAGACATTTGCACCAGGGTATGCTTTATTCAGCATAAAAAAGCAGGAAGCAGCCCTGTCCCATTCATGCAGTAGCACCAGGRTGTACAGAGGCAGTGCTGCGAAGGTGAGATTTAAGGACACCAAAAAGTCAGGAGCATCTCATTTAGCAGGAGATGAGCCCTGTCACCTCCAGATGCTTCAGGACAACCTTGGCCAAAAGACACGAGCATCCTTTCCCCAGAGGGCTCTAGTGGGAAGCAAGTAAAGACCTCAGCCTTGACCACCACCAGGAGAAAGGCACGTGACACCCCACACACCTTTCCCCTGTGTCCATCAGGTTTCCTCCTMCACTGCTCAGCATTTACTCAGCACCTACTCAACTCACTTTCCTTGATTCAGCCTCTGGCTGATTCAAACCCAATGTTTGGAATCTCACAAGGAAGGACAGGACGAATGGTGGATGCAGTGGGAGCTTAGACCAAGGATCTCTCACATGGGTTTTGACTGACACCATTAAGTGCTACATGGTCTAGGGTAAAAAGCACCAGACAGGAAGAAACGGCATCTATCCACTGAAAGAAACAATATAAAGTGTTCCAAGGCCAAGGCAACTTACACTTCATGGTCTTCACAGCCACCTTCTGCATGGTGCCTTCAGGGTGGCTGAGATGTCCCTCCATCACTGACCCAAACTCCCCTGCAGCATGGGAAAGAAGTAAACTTTTTTCCATACACCAAAGAATGACCTTTTGAGACATCATTATAGCTTGAAAATCTGACAGGCTGTAAGATGGAGACCTCATCCCCCAGAAGCTGACACAATGAGCACACAAACACAGGGGTCCTAGTGCTTGACCCACCATCTCCTCCACATCCCCTGGGCCTGGAATTGGAGAACGATGCAGGGAAGAGGACATGGAAACAAGAGTTACACTCCATACCACATCAGCCCAGCTTCATGTCCATCCCCAACCGCGCCATCACTCACCTTCTCCCAGGATCTTCCCCAGGCTGAGGGCATTTCTGTCAACGACAACATCCTGCAGCTTCTGCTGGAGGTCACTGCTGACGCCCAGGCTGCCCACTGTAAGAGAAGGAAGCAGGACCTCAGTTCACCTGCAATGCAGACTGCAGCCATGGGATAACCATTTACCAGGAGCCTGTGACCAAGTGCACCAGGATGCTGCATGGTCTGTGAATGTGGGAAGATGGTCAAGGGCCAGGGCTTCAGAGTTTTGATACTCTAAGATTCTGCTGATGCCACAGACTGCCCAGCTAGAGATGGAGCACAAGCCTTTCACATCTCAGCAGGTAAGAAAGCCCAGCTTGGMCGCCAGACAAGAAGCTGCAGACATCAGCTCTGTAGCAGGACACACACACTCACTGCTAGTTTGTTCGGCTGCCTCTGCCGAGATACCCTCTGTCACCTCCTCGGCATTGGAGAGGACCAAAGGAAAACCCACTTACGCGTCAGCTCAACAGCCCTGCGGCAGTAGGACTTCTTGGCCGTGTAGTTCACTGCCAGCTCGGAATCGTTTCTGCTGAAAGCATTCCTGGGAGAAGAGAAGGAGAACGGGCTGGGCCACACAGGGCTCTGCTCAAGGCAGACGGTGTTGCAGCTGCAGGGGTGGCTGACTGCACTGTCACCAATGAAATCAACAGTAAAGAAGGAAATGCACGTTTGCCCTGATGTCTTTCATTTCCCTCTTGCTGGATTAGTGCCATTGCTTACAATGTCCAACGAAAACAGCCACTTGATAAACACGGCTGATCTATAAAGGAGTTAGTCACAGAGATCTGCAGGGCAGGAAATGGGGTACTCATTTCCTATTCGCACACGCAGTCCGCACTGGTAGGAATAGTGTGCCCAGCCCAAGCTGTCTGCTTGCATGACACACAAGTGCAGTGTGCCAAGGCTCAGTGCTAGCACACGAGACCATCAYGATTTTAGCCAAGCGAAACCAAAGGGAGCTCTAAAGCACAGCCCGAAGCAGGTGTGTGCTGATGCTGAGGSACACCATGTCACCTCTCTGAGGTGACACCATGCAGAGGGCCAGCTCTGGAGAAGGACAACACATGGGCCAGTCAAGACACTCCAGGGAACCGACACTGCAAGGAGGCAGACACTTCCACCCCTTAGAAAAGGGATCCYGAAGTACATTCAGTTTCTAAACTGGGATTGGGGGCGATGCCTTGGGAGACAAAGTAGGTGCGATTTCTCATCCACCTCAAAATACTCCCTCCTGAAATGATGCTCTTACAAAGGAGCTAATTAAATTTCCATTTGGCGCCGGACACCAAAATGATACTGAYTATAAGAAAAGCTACGAACATCGCAATTATTTCCTACAGACAAATGCCACAAAGTCACAGCGAGTGTTGGCTTACTGCAGTAGAAAACAGTCCTGTGCCTACRCTATTAAAAACACAACTAAATGCAGGTCAGTGGGCAGCCTCTCTGCCTGCAGGAGGCCAAGAACTGAGGTGAGTCTGGCACTGGAYAGACTTAGGATCATCACACTCAGATGCTGGACCAGGAAAGGTCTGGTGTCTGAYGAGGCAGGAGAGGTTTCTTGAGGCCACAAGGCACAGGATATTATGCCTCTTTGCTCTCTCATCACTGTGTCAAAATGTCAGGAGCAGCTGTCCTGTACCAATTGCACAAGTCTACTTCCCTTTCAAAGCAGGAATAGTGAGTGAAAGGTGAACTGCTGGGCTGTGGAAGSAGGGGAGCTACCATGCAGTAAAACCACCATCATCCCTTCACAGCCAGCACACACAATAACACCTGAAGGAATGGTACCTGGAGGCGGAAGTCTTCTCCCTGCCTGCATGCCAGCAAAATGCCCCTGCCTGGCCTTGCCCCAGGCACTTGCTAAGCCCCTGGCTCAGCACACAACCACAGACTGTTTTCCTCTGGCTTACCCGTACTTCGTTTCCATGCATCTTTTCTGGATGATCACAGACAAGCAAAGGATCAGTCCAACGGAAACCGTCCCACAGATGAAGCCCAGGGCTATGATAAAGGAGTCTGCATTCCTGGAGGCTGCAGTCGAAGAGGGAGCTGAGGTTATTAACCCTGAGAAAACATTCCATAACAGAGATAGGAGAGACAGTCAGTCTGCAGCGCCCTGGGAATGGAGGAGGATTTCTCAGTGGCTGTCACCAAACCCAATAAAACTCAGAGGGCAATAACAGAGATGAAGGCACGAGGGAAACAGCCTGTGCACAACACGCATCGACACGTGGGTTTATCTTGGCAGGGCTGAGTGGCATGGGGAGAGCAGGTCCCTTCTCGCTGCCTTTTTCCTCTGGCTTTCAAAATGTGCTTAAGACTCCATATTCTTAGTGCTTGGTCCAGATAGCTTGGCCCAAGGCAAAGGCATCCAAACGGGGACATATCAATGCCATCTGGCACTGGCAGCAACAGTGGTGGCCGTTTCCAAGCAGAGAGGGAGAGCCAGAGCAGAGGGCAAACCGAAGGCGAGCTGCAGGCTGGCAAGCTCCATCCCTCTCCCTGCAAGCACACGCACACACGAGGGGTGGGAATCTCACCATAATGGCCGGGGATGAAGATTTCCACCGGGCTGCTGAAAGGCCCCACTCCCCCCTTGGAGACAGCGGCCACACGCACGGAGCAGGTGGCATTTGTGCTCTCCACGGGCAGGATGGCTGCGCTGGCGTTCTGCTGGGCTTCGGAAGAGAGATTCTCCTGAACACAGAGAGAGAAGCAAAGCTGAGGGACAGCGAGCAGCCTCAACGGGAGAGCAAAGGCTCAGCAGGAGCGAAACCCCAAGATTCACCCAGATTTGGCCCCTTACTGAGGTTTCTCATGACTTTGCTTTTGGAAGCCCAGGGGAAACACAGCGGCACAAGCTATTTATGGAGAATAATAGCTCTTGAGAACCGGATGGGATTAGGAAAGGAGCTCAGCAGTATTTCCCATTTAACCTCTTTGCTTGTCACAGCAGTGGCACAGACAACCTTGGCTAGACAAGAGGCAGAAGGCAACACTTGGAAAGCAGATTGCAGGGAAGGAAGRAAGGTATTAAGGCTTGAAATGCCTCTCTGTCTTTAACTGCCTCCCTTCTGCAGGGTGTCAACTCCATCCTCTGTAAATGCATGTCCCCTCTAAGCACTTGATGTCCACCTTCATTGCTACAGCGAGAACAAAGGCCTCTTTCCTGCTGTCACCGCACGCCGGGTTACARGAGCCGGCAGGGAAGGCGCCACGACGCTGCAGCTCTGTCCTCTGGGCACCACGTGCTCCTCTTACACAACCCGGGGGATTTGATGCCCAGGCAGCGCCGGCCCCACCRGAGACAGTGCGTGCTCTGTGCTCTGCTGGCAGAGTGCCATCCTCTGCAGTGCCGCGGTTCGGCCTGGGCTGGCACGAAAGCAGCAAAGCAGGGCCAGCAYGGGCCACGCGTGCCACGGCCTTCGCTCTTGCAGCTGCACCTTGCTCCCGGGAGGCGCACTTGGCGTGGCCAGGYGAGCTGAGCAGGCTTGCAAGCCTCAAGAGCAACGGGGCCTGGATGCTTGCCAGCAACACAAATCTGTCCCATTCCGTCCCCTCCCCTGCTCTGCGGGGCACCTCTGCTGGCATTTCCACACCGCRCTCCTGGTGTCACCATCAAAGGGCCCCAGAAAGTAGATCTCAGAGYAGATACCTTCTGACTGTGGCTTTGCATCAAGCTAATAATATTTCCAGTTTCAGAGTGTATCTCCCTGCTCGGTAACACTGCAGATATCAGTGTGTTCTGTGGCACAGATTTTTTTTTTTTCTGTGATAAAAATACCAAGTCATTCTTTTGCCTGCAAATTCCCTGCTATTTCCTGATCTTCTCGTGAGTCAGCCAAACAGCTGAGAGCAACTGCCTCTGCTCCACGCCAACTCCCAGCTGCAAAGCTACTGCTCCGTGATGCACCAAACATCTGGCAAACTGGTGTGGACAGCAGAGCTTGTTTGTCCCAGGGCCAAGCAAAAACACCAAMAGAGCAGGTCTGGTGAACAAGGAGGAGGAAATGAGTGTCCAGAGGGAAGTGATTCCTTTTTACAGCCAGATAAAAGAGCCACAGAAATGGATGTGAAACACGCACCAGCCCCAGGCACAGATCCACACATGTTAGTGGAAGATGCTGTCTTGCAAAACCCGCCTGTGCTGCCACATGTGCTGCTGGCTCAGCTCCTCTCCTCATCGTCCATTCCTTCCCCAACAGCTTTGCTTTCACGCTATCCTCAGGTGGAAAGACCTACGATGCCACTTCTGCACCGCCACCTCAAAGCTGCACTGGCATCCTTTAGTGTCTCACACAGCTCTCCTGTGCCATCTGAGTACTTTTTGCTGGTATCACACAGTCTACGGAGACATCGGACTACAGGCTTTTGGTAGGATACAGAACCAGCCTGCAGACAACTGGTACCTTTAAACAAAATCACTGKCACCATGTTCATGCCCACTGTCACTCAGCTGTGACAGCAAACCTGGCAGCACAAAACTGCCAGAGCTCAAGATTTTTATGAGTCTTGTGATAGTTGAGGAATTTCTTCACATTCCAGCTTATAGAGGCTGTACTATAACTGCTGGTTTAATAATAAAATTAACCAATGTTTTAAAGTTTTTCCGATCCTKTTTTTGACCAGCTGCGGAGAAAAACAGACCCATAGGTGGCCCTGCTGACACAGAAATAAAGAATCTCCTAATGTTTATTGTGGTGGGATTTGTAAACTGATCATTCTGGGCAGAGAAGTCTGAACTGAGAAGGGTAATAAATACTATTAGCTGTAATTGTGCCATCAGGTGCCACAGGCAGGAAAAATACCTGGCATTTCACATTTAGCCCATCCMGGGACAAAGCTCAGGAACTTTTTTTAGTTGAGAGAGAAAAGAGCTTCATTGGACAGCAGGCACTTGCTTTAGTTTGCTTGTCCGTGTGCTCCAGCAGAAAGGTCTTAGGCAGCCCAACAAGATGCTTTTGAGCAGGCAAAAATCACAGAACACRGTAAGGTTAGAAAGCTCACGAGTGCTTTGGAGAGAGGTTACAGCACATGCATAAAACCATTCCCACGGTCCTTCATCCTCCGATAGTCTTCACAGGAAAGGAGTGTTGGTCCTTGCCCTTGGCTGTCTACAGCTTCACGTCACTGCCTGCATTTTTGCTCTTCCATAAAACCCATAAGATGATGAAATGATTCAGCAATGGACCCAACTTCAAGCTCTCATCTGCAAAGAGCCCAGGCCCTCCAGAGGAAGTCTCCCTTCCTCTCCCATCTCCCAACCTATCTCACCAGTGCTTTTTCTTTGAGCCTCCTGCGAGCCTGTGTTAATGAGAACAGCTCTTTGACCTCTTCCCTAAGTCGCAACTTCATTGGGTAAACATTTGACTTTAAAAAAAGCAGAAAGTCTCCCRGAGCTCAGAGGGCAAGTCTTGTTTGTTACTTATTGCTTGGGAGGCAACAACTGTGTCAGCGATTTTTTTTTCATGCTAGTCACAAGACTGTAATATTGTTTCCTTGACTTCATTGTGCCAGATCTATACGTGCTCCTTTTTAGAAGCAAAAAAGGAGAACAGAAAAYGCAGTGTCTTACAAAAAAAGAATGTGAGTCACTCCTTCCACACGGAATACAGGCCTTCAGAATGCCTCTGCACATGCAGCTTGGGACAGACCATGACCAAACCACAGTGCAGAGGCAACGACTGGATATATCCACACAACTCTGGTGTGCTCCCCACTCCCCAACCACATGGAGAGCCTGCCTAGGAAGCTGCATCTGCCAGCTCCTGYGCTGTGTCCAATGCCTACAATGACCCAGAGCTCCACTGAGAGGACTCCTGTGAGAATGGGCAAGGAGTCAAATTCTCCCAGATGCCTTATGATTAGTTCCATTGATAAAATTGYCAAGGGATGCTACTAAACCCAGACTGTCACTCCAAAGACAATACCAGAGATTTTCAACACAAGAAAGAATAACTCACTTATAGAGAAAGCAGGTTTGGTCAGCAATCAGGAGCCATGGTAGACAAACATCTTGTCTCCTTTAAGCAGAATTCCATCTTCCTAACATTAATTATATGACAGAAAGAACTTCTTTCCTGTGAGGGTGACAGAGCCCTGGCACAGGCTGCCCAGAGAGGCTGTGGAGGCTCCTGCTCTGGAGATCTTCAAACCTGCCTGGATGCCACCCTGTACCCCATGCTCTGGGTGTCCCTGCTGGAGCAGAGGGCKGGACTAGATGATCYCCAGAGGTCCCTTCCAACCTCAACCCTTCTGTGAGTCTGTGACTCTGTAAGTTACATACGCTGTAAACACAAGTCAGAAAGCCCACTTGTATCAAAGAAGTGGAGATGAGAGCACAAGACGACAGACAAACTGGCTCAGGAAAAAAAAAGGAAAGCACCAAGGTGAAACTGGACTTCACTGCTTGATCTCTGAGGGTTTTTGCTATGCTTTAGTCACTCTTCCCCATTCCTCCCATGACTTACCAGTCCTTTGGAGCCCTGGCACCCATACCAGATACGATAGCCCTGCAGTTCCCCATGTGTCTTCCCCAGGGGCGGTTTCACCCATCGGATCTCCAGGAAGGAGCTGGATTCATTGAATGACACTGTGATGTTCCGTGGTGGGATGGTTGGAGCTGTAGGAATCAGAGAGAAAGGTGAAGGAAGTCAGGCAGACGTGTCCAGCCCTCACTGTCTTCACAGGCTGACCACAAAAGACTCTTGCAGATCAAGACCTGTTGTCTAATGAGAACCCATTACTGATGAGTTCCCCTGCTCCCACACCTCTATGATTCCCAGCAGCTCTGCCTCCCCACTCAGCAGCCAGACTCTTACGTTCAAGGTGCTGCTCCCTCTCTGCAGGGCTCTCAAGGGCAGAATCAAGATATAGGGCAGAAAGACTCCCTACAGGGCCTAATGTTTGCGTTAAGAAAAGCTATAGCTCAAACAGAAACACACAGTAATTCTTAGAGCCTTTAACATTCCCAGAAGATGACCGCTTGTGGGTAAATTTCCTTTTTCCATTCAATAAAGACGTCCCACCTCGTAAGCATCCGTGACTAGACTACCACCTCATCCAGGCTGCCCTGCACAACGCTGCATGACCTAAACAGGGAAGCCCTTTTCAATATTAGCTACTCATTTCCTACCTCCTTCAGTAGTACTGGCTGTTATCCAGGGGCTAAACGCCGACCAGCCAACTTCATTTTTGCAGGAAACACTAATGTTATAGACCACCATAGGCCACAGGTGCTGGATGTGATACACATGGGGAGGCACCGAGGTGTTGAAGAACAGGAGTGAGACATTGCTTTGTGGTACAGCTTCCCTGACCTTCATTGAAAAAAAAAAAAAAGAAGAAAAAAGCAGTCAACAAACAGGGATTAGTCAGCAACAACCTGCAGGGTGAGACACACAGTAGGAATTTCACATCTGTAAACAGGATCCCGAGCTCTGCTTCTCTTGCTTTTTCATCAAAACAGCACCAGGGCTTTGTACTTGGAAGCCATCTCATCTTTACTTAATGCAGAGCCAACAGCAGGCCACTCAGAGAGCCTAGGGCTAGAGCTCAAACACAAGAGAAGAAACAGTTGCAGCAGGGGCAAGGTAGAGGTGTATAAAACTGTGACTGCTCTGGAAAGCGGAGGGGAAAAATGACATTCCTTGTGATACGAGAAACAAGAGTGCCCAAGAAAATTACCAGGCAGCAAGTTTCAAATAAAGTCAAGAACAAAGTCAAGTCATTCTTTTTTTTTTTTCATAGAGCATATCATCAATACTAGAGAATTTATTGACACAGATGTTGCAGAAGCCAAGATTATAAACCGACTCGGAGGAGAGTTAGACGAATTCAGGGTGGACTGGGTTGCCAAGGCTATTAAATATAAAGATCCAGTAGAAAACAGCTTGGTTGAGGAGCTTCCCTGAAATGCTAGGCCCATGTCCCAGCACACATCCCCCAGGCAGCTCTCCAGAAAGTGCCCCAGCATGGGTTGGGCCTGCCATCAAGTGCCTCAGCAAAGTTCTGGGAACAAAACAAGCATCAAGGTCTAGTAGGCTTGGTGTTGAAGGGTTTATGATTGGACTTGATGATCTTAAAGGCCTTTTCCAATCATAATGATTCTATGATCATAAGAGCAGCTTGGGACAGCAAGAATTGCAAAAATGAAGGACACTGTTGTGAGCAAGGCAATGAATTTGGAAGACAACCCCAGCTGGGATGAAATGGCCCTGAACGGACAGGCTTTCTTCCAGCTCTGAGCAGTTTTGTCTCATTTCACCTACGTTTTAACGTGAATCACATGGACAAAGTTGCACAGTCCTCCCTAAAGCCTCCATAACATAGCCTGGGGATAGAAAACAGTCTGGCCTGGCGCTTGAAGAGCAAGAGCACCTCCTGGGCAGCCTGGGCCACACAAGACAATCTCWCCATTGACATTGCCATTATTTTCCAGCAAAACTGGAAAAGATGGGCCCTTCAGTCTCAAAAAGCAGACAGGATCAGGATTCAGGAGGTCAAAAAGCCATGGCAAAATATTTCAATGTGTTCTGGGGGACAAACAGTGATATTCCAGGAACCAGCAATGAGAACATGCAAGCAGCTTCACCAAACACCACTGAGACTGGCCACTCTCGAGAGGCAGCTGAATTATCTCTACCCTAAAATTGTCTTTCTGCAAACTACCTATTAGAAAAAAAATAAAAATAAAAAGAGGTCCTTTACAAACTTAAACAGCTGAAGCTTGTTATATGTAATAAGAACAGCTTCCATTTTAACTACTTATATGTTCAGAAATTAGTTACTTGACCACATCAGGGCCACACTACTCAAGCTTGGGGGATACCAAAKGGGACAGGAGCAAAAAGGCTTATTCACAGCTATGTTTTTGCCAGGAATATGTCTCCTTTTCCAATTTGAAAGGCTACTTCCTAATGACAGACCATGAATATTAAGTCAGAGGAAATTCTTTGGCCCTCCACCCCGCTTCCTGAGCTCCAACAGGAACCTAACAGTGGATACTGCACTAAAATTACCTCTGTAATCCCTTTCTTCCCTGTCCTTTCACTTTTGAAGATGTCACATAGCACTGGGGGACACTGCTGAGAGGAAATGGGAAGAAACACTCTGCCTTGCTGGTTGTTTTCACTGGGTACCCCTTTGCTCATCAGTAAGTCCTAATAGAGCTCTGACTAATGAGATGGTTTCCGAGGGTAACAGGAGGGCTTGGGGCCAGACTTGGCCAGTGAAAACCACTGGCATCCAGATCCAAAAGCTTCTTCTCTTCCAATCAACAAAATGTAATGCAATGTTTTTAAAGCAAATAACTGTGTCTGCCCTGAAGAGATGCAGCTTTTGAAATAAGTGCCTAATACAAACTGCTCTGAAATTAAGGCTAATAAATACGCACTCATTTGTAAATGATGAAACTCTAGTTAAGTCACAACAGGCTGAATTCATATTATGTAGGATTTCTCCTGGACAGTGGCCTAGAATAGACTTTCTGTTACTTGAAGTGGAGTACCAATTATAAAAAATGCATCCACAAGAGAGCAAACGATGGGCTTGAACCAAGAAAACCCAGCAATATCAAAGAGAGAGCAAGTGGAAACTTCTTGCAGGACTGCATGCATACAGATGGCACTCACCAGGAGACAGACCCCTTGGCTCCTCCTAGGTGTCTGTGTCAAGAGTGGAGACCAAGATGAACCTCCATCACACAAAGACCCCTCTAGGAAGGCTACCTGGTTGAGAAGTGTTTAATGCACTAGTGGAAACTCAAGACTTCCAGTCTCCCAAAAAGCTTCTTGGACCAGTTTGGGGCATTTCTCTAGGAGRACACATGACAACTTGACTGTCTTACTCAAAGAGTGATTTAAAATGYCATCTAAGAAGTTCTCCTAGCTCTCTTTGATTGTACAGGTATTTTGTAGATGTCTAAGATGGGATAGGATGAACTTTTCAGCTGATGACTCACAGCTTGAGGACCAGGACTAGAATCCTGATCACTCTGCCCACTCACATAGACAGTTTGGCAGTGGCACCCAGTACARACCAGTTTATGGCTCAGTTCCTCCTGTCCCAGCCTCACAATGACCAGGAAGTACCTCTGCACCACAGAGAAAACTGGCCAGCACCCTTGTAATCCACCACCTCCATTCAATTTATCTTTTTATCATCAAAACCTCTCTGYCAGTGTGCCAACCAACTCTGCAATGTGGTCATGCCCACAGATTCTTTGGGAAAGTTGTAAGCCAGTGGAAATCATAGTTGCCCTTGAATTGGACGGCACAGCTGGGTAAAAGGTGAAAGTTTGTGGCTTCTTCCTGCATTTACATTTTACAGGCACAAGCCCACGAGGGCACTTCCCAATGGCAGGCTCTGCTGTTCCTGCTGCCCCWTGTTTCTCTCCCACTCTACCACACCAATCCTGGGACAAAAATCTGCTTCACAACCTTTGTTGGCTTATCTGTGGGATGTGTCTTGCACACTCTCCGTCCTTGTCGTTTGTGAGCTGATAACCAAGCCCACAGTTGATCCTCAGGAGCAACTTCAAAGCCTCCTGCCCACCTCAACAGTGCTCCAGCTCCCCCAGGTCCCAGSCTAGAGACTCTGCTCTCTGCTAAGCTTGGACCACTTACCTTACRTGACCATAAATCTGTTGGCTACCAGATGGCAAGTCCAGGCAGGACAATTCTTTCAAAACCTCTGGAAAACTCTGACTCAGTTTGCCCAAACTAATGGCCTTGGTTCACGCMAAGACTGTGCAGGAATAGTGATTTCTACCTAAACCTGAACATCCAGGAATGAGCAGGCCGTAGGGACAAGGGCCGTGTGCTTACCTGGACACTGCAGCTGTTAAAAGCAGAGAATGCATCAAAACCTGGGACCCAGGATACTGCGATGCTGTGGGCTGTTCTGTTCAGGATGTGSACACTAGTGGGTGCAGAGGGTATTCCTGGAAAGGAAAAGCAGGTTCACTATGCTCTGATACTGCCTGAACACATCTGCCTGCCCMGCCACGAGCGAAGCCTGCCAGTTTTGTCCAGAAGCAGCATGACATGGAATGGGCCCCAACGCTCTCAATTCTCCACATTTCCAGGTTGCAGAAGTCCCAGGCTCCAAGATGGGGGTGAATCTGGTCCTTAYGCCTTGAGCTGGAGGTCAGTGGGAAGCTCAGCCTATCTCAGCACTGTCTAGTGGGGCTACGTTAGTAGTGGTACACGTGGCTGGGGGTCTATGGGAGGTGCTGGAGGCCACAGAAAGGCCTCTACAAGAGCACCACAACATGGAAGCCTTGAACAAGCTGATGTAAGCTTGTCCCTTCACTAACATGGCACGTCAGGATTCCCACAGGCAGCTCCTGAAGCAGTCAGACTACAGGTGAAATATATGCATTGCCCCAGCTACAGTTGCAATATCAGCACACGATGGATATTTTAGACCAATGGGCATTCAGAAAGAGCCATTTTCAAATCTATTTCAATCATATTATGTGCTTGTGAGCTGAAAACAGTTCTCTGGGTGACATATTTTGGGAAACACCTCCCTTACACTGCCAGAGTTATCTCCACCAGGAATGTCAAAAATGTCCATCATTTCCTATGGAAAGCATGAGCACAGCCCTGGATGTGAGGGAAGGAAACAGTGATACAGCCCTTCCGAAACCTGCTCCAATTTTGACAGTTCTGCTTTCAAATGTGCTTTTTGGTGCTTCCTCCACGGCTGCAACATTGGGGCTACGCTTGTTCCAGATGACAGAACAGCATTCGATGACCATGCTCTTATGTGCATCCTGTTTGATTTTTACATTTAGGTTTTGAGCAGGGCAAAAATAAATAAATCCTAAAAATCTGCTTTTCTGCTAGTGTAAGAATTGTTATTGGGAAGGGTGGAGACCAGAACAGCTCCTGCTGGATACCTCTGTACTGAACAAGTAAGATTATGGCCACATTGCCGCTTACCTTTCACATTGACCTGCCCAGGGTTGGACGCAGTCAGCCCTTTGCTGTTGTGAGCCTCGCAGCTGAACAGTGCTGTTTCATTCAGACCTGCAGTGGGACAAACAAGGACCTGCTCCCTGTGCTGCACAGAACACCCAAGTCACACCAACCGTCTACTTGCTCTTCACAGAATACTCTTGTGGCTTCCTTTGCTCTACTTCACAGAATGGCTGAGGTTGGAAGGGACCTCTGGAGATCATCTAGTGCATCTAGTGCTCTGGGACACCCAGAGCACGGGGCACAGAGTGGCATCCAGGCAGGTTTGAAGACCTCCAGAGAAGGAGCCTTCATGAAGTTCCTCTCTGCCCAATTCTCCAACCTGTCCAGGTCTCTTTGGATGGCTGCACAGCCCTCTGAAGTGTCGGCCACTCCACCCAGTTCGGCATCATCGGCAAACATGGGAGACTGTCGAAAGYCTTGCTGAAGGCAGACACATCCACAGCCTTCCCGGCTTTCCCTACACCCAGCCAGCCAGTCACCCCTTCACAAAAGGCTATCAGGTTCTGACTATTCCTGATCACCTTTTTTTCCCTTCCTTGCTCGACTTCTGTCTTGTAGGAATACTTCTAAGTCCTTTTTTTCCAGTAACACAAAAGATGTCTCTTTTTTGCACCAACCACTTCCTTCATCCCTTCTGCAGTACAGTGGCCGAAGGTGACCCCCAGTGATCTGATCCCCCACCTTCTGCACCACGAGCACGCGAGCACGGTCACTGAGATGTGCCAGAATGCACAGGACAGTGTGTTTTTATGGATCCCTTGCACAACCTCCTGAGTAAGCACTTGGTTGGTACCCAAAAAGGGAAAGACAGAAAGCAGAAGAGCCCACCACCATGACTTGAACCAAATGACTTAAAGCTTTTCGCAGATTGCTCAAATCTCCCTGCTGATAAGACTGCTTCTTGGGGTTACTGGAAATACCCAAGTACAGATTTCTGCTTGTTATCCCTAGAGGCTAAGCAGGGCCTGTGTGAGATGAACCCAGCAAGCCACATTGCTCAGGACTTCAGTCTTGGGCAAAGGGCTGTTCTGCAAGTGCAGAGCTTCTCTCCAGGGTGCACAGGGAGCTGGACCTATGAGCATTCATTCCCCTGCTGCCTCCCTCAAGAAAAGTTTGAATCGTGCGCAACGTTCACAGAAGTTTGAATTCAGCTCAGCAGTCCCCAAAGATCTGCATTGAAGTGCACAAAATCAGCACCTGTGTCTCCAGCCTGCTGTGTCTCCAGCCTATTCAGCCAGGTATACAGCAGTTGTTCGAGAGGTTGGCTGCAAAAGGTGAGAGTGTGACCCACTGGATGGAGAAGGGGAAGGGAGATGACCAACCAGCCTGTTCCACTATGCCAGCACATCCTATGGCTGTTTGGGTAATATCCAGGACTTCATTTTACAGCCTTTTCCTCTCCAGCAGAAGGAAAAGAGTCCCCTGTAGCTGCAGAAGTGGAATGAACTCACTTATTGTGGACCAATCCAAGCCCAGAGAGAAATCAAGGATATTTGGACACCAGCTCTAGTAGCACCAGGATATAATCCTGTAGCAAGAACCTGTTACTAGGGGAATTAAAAACAACTTTATCTGGGTTGATTTGAGTGCAATGCCTTCCTGTAACTGCGACAGGAAGAGCTTTGCTGCTCAGAAAAGCAGCAGTCTCTCTGAGTTCAACTGGAGTCCTGGACCAGGAGGGAGGCTGTTCAAATGACCCAACCTAACATTTACCAACCGGATGCAGGAAAATCCAAGTGGAATGAGTCACTTTTTCCGGCTTTCACTGTCTTTTAAAGTCTATCTTTGGAAGCCAAGACAAGTCAGTTATAGTCTAGCTGYTAATAAGTTACTGGCCCCTTTCTGAGGGCAAACCAAGAAATTATCCCTCATTTCTGCATCTGCAGCAAAATCCCACTAGGATTTTTTTGGAACGCAGGACTCTCCTCTCCGTGCTCCACTGAGCTGGCACGCAGACATGACGCAGGGGCCAGCCCTTGGCCTCCCAGAGACAAAAGAGCAGATAACCCGTAAAATAGCCCACAACAGCTGCAAGGCACTGGGTGGCTTGGCTGCAGGAGAAACACACTTTGTTGCGTAGGACAGAATCTGTGTGCTCTTCTTCTGGGAGCAAATTTCTGCAGCCAAAGGCAGCTGCATGGGGATTGCTGCCTCCAGACCACCTCACACAGAGCAGTCCCCAAGGCTGTCAAACAAGCAGCACAGACTGCTGCTGGGCAGAGCCATGCACTCAGTGGTGAGGATGAAGAGGGGCAGGGGCAGTTTAGCTAGGCGGTTTAGCAAAGCGAGGGAAGCTCAGGAGATGGAGCTCAATGGAGAGGAAGAGATCTCTGAAGGTCACTAGTCCAAACTCCTGCTCAATGCAGAGACATCTTTGAAGTTAGATCCAACTTCTAAGTTAGATCAGGTTCATCACAGTCCAGTCAAGCTATTATTATCCCCAAGGATGGAGAGTCCACAGTCTCTCTGGGTCCCTGTTCCAGGTAGGGAAAAGCCTTCGGAGGATGGAGGCGACCACATCCAGAGCAGAGAATGAGCTCCCGCAAAAGACTAGAATCCGGTCTCCTTCRCATTCCTTAGGCTGCCCCAACTTGCAGCAGCAAATGCTATGTGAACTGCAGGGCTCTAAATAAAATTCATGACTAYAGTATCTAGGTACTCAGAGATGCCCAAATGCAAAGCTATCTGTGCAGCAAAGGAGCCCAGCACCTACACAAATGCTCTGTGAGCTCACTGAACTTGCTTTTTGTTCTGTGGCTCCTTGGCACTGTACTGGCTGGCAAGCTTACCGGGCACAGTGAGCACTGACGGAGAGATGTGAGGCTTTGCATTGACTTGGATGTTGTTCYGAAACCAGTAGATCTCCACAGGCTCTGGCGGGCCCACGGCTTGACATGTGAGGTTGAAAGGGCTGTTCTTGGTGACATTCAGCTTCTCAGGCTGACGAATGAAGTGTGGGAGCCCTGTCCRGACACAAGCGGTGAAGCAAGAGATTCAGAGATCACAGCATCATGCGTGGGAGCAAGAGCTGTAAAAACAGCCCCAAATTGTCCCTCGTGGGGCTGCCTCCACTTCTGGCAATAAGCCCTTTCCTTTCCAGTACTCTCCATTGCTGGTGGACAGCTAGAAGCCCTGAAGTCACAGCCCCCAGGGCTGCCCCTCAGACACATCTCAGCAGATCTCACAGTTCCAACACTGGCTCTCTTCCAGCTCACCTTCTAGCTGCACGAAGATCGGATCAGACACAACCTCCACATTGGAGATGTTGAGCTTGCAGACGTAGGAGCCGTTGTCTGAGCGCTGGGCAGCATGGATACTACAAGAGAGAACAGAGACCATATAAGGACTTTAACAGGGAGCCTTGYCCTGCAAAAAGCTTCCACAGAAAGACACAGCAATGCTGCCAAGTTGGAGGTGGGTTTGAATCAGCACCAGCTAACCCAGAACACACATTGAACAACAGCTGGGTTTCCAAAAGTAGRTTTTGAGGACTATTGAGGGTCAGAATGAAGATTACTTTGCTCCTGACAGCTCTCCTGGCACAGCCTTTGATTGCAAATGGGCAGGAGAGCAGAGCTCGGTCAATGAAGTACAGAAGTTTGTTTTCCTCTACTGTCCATTGAGAAGGGCGCCTAAGAAGAGCAAAGCACTGGACATTCAGTCACGGAAAACTTCAGTCCTCTCCCACTCAAAGCAGTTTCCTACAATCCCAGGCCCAACCTCCTACTCTTGCCACCCCTCTGCCCTCCAGCCTCTCTGCACCCAGCACTCGGGGGCCAGAGGGGCCCGTCCTTGCCACCTGCACGAGAAGGTCTGCAGCAGTTACCTGAAGGTGGAGGTCATTGCTACCTCCTCCTCGTCGGAGATCTCGAAGTGGCTGGTGGCAACGCGGTCCAGYGTGTGCAGTTCGCGCCCATCCTTCCACAAGGAAATGCCAGGGGTGTCTGGCCTGACCAGCAAATGAGGCACTTTAATGGAGCAATTGAAGGTGACATCTTTGTGCTCGTTAATCACAATGTGTCCCACCGTGGGGTTAAATTTAATCTGTGCTAGGGAGCTGGCTGACGGCTCTTGGTGGGTCTGCTTTGCRCTCTGGTGAGGCCAGGGGCCAGCGGGAGCCAGGTCTCTCCTAGCACGGTGCGTCTCTGCTGGGGGTGCTTCTGCTAACAGTGAGAGGTCTGGCTGGCGCCCTCCACTCCTGGCAGTGTCACCTGCAAAAAAGGACCCCAGTTTTGTTAACCACCAGCCAGGAAGTCCCCTAAAAGCCCCTCCTCCAAAACCCAACTGCTCCAATTAATAACAAAAGGTTGTTGGTCTGCAGATGCACTGAAAATTYAGAACCTCGAAGAGAGATCTTCTCAGCACCCCAAGGAGGTAACAGGGAGCTCCAAAACTGGGTGGACAAGGAACACCTGGGAAAAAACACTTAAAACAAATGAGAAAGAAAGTGCTTGATTGCTGGGCCTTCTCTTTGGCAGGGACAGGTAGGGGCTGGAGGCAGCTATCTCTGCTGAATCACACCCCAAGGACTGGAATATAAAAGCAACCCTGTGCAGAAGGAATGTGGGACGTGGTGCTTCAGCAAATGCTTTCGGGGGCCTCATCTCGGCCGAACTGCCTGCCCTCGCTCCGGCTGCCCCTGCTCTGACGTGATCCTGCCACCCTCCAGCGAGGCTGCGCAGGCAGCAGGCAGGACGGAGGCCGCACGGGCAGGACGGAGGCTGTGCAACAGCAGGCAGGACGGAGGCTGCATGGGCAGGACAGAGGCCACATGGGCAGGACGGAGGCCATGCAGGCAGGATGGAGGCCATGCAGCAGCAGGCAGGAYGGAGGCTGCACGGGCAGGACGGAGGCTGCGCAGGCAGCGGGCAGGACAGAGGCTGCATGGGCAGGATGAAGGCCATGCAGGCAGTGGGCAGGATGAAGGCCATGCAGGCAGTGGGCAGGACGGAGGCCACACGGGCAGGACGGAGTCCGTACAGCAGCGGGCAGGATGGAGTCCGTGCAGCAGCAGGCAGGACAGTGGCGCTTTCGGGAGGAAAAGCGAGACGCGGCTGAGGCAGCAGCACAGCAGCAGGGTTCGAGTCCGGACGTCTGCAGCTGGCTCTGACCCAGGCCTCTTTTCCCTGGATCTACCGCCCTTGACATGGGCAGCCCGGAGCAGAGCAGTCCAGGAATCAGATGGCCCAAAGAAGCTGGGTTGCTGCCGCTGTGGTCAAAGACAGGATTAAAAAGGACAAAAAAAGGCATCCGGCTGATGCAGGCAGGATTTCAGGGGCACTCTAAGGCTTTTGCTGGGCCAGCCTTTTCTTTCTGATCAAGCACTGGGAGTCACGGGGTGGTGTAAGCTGATCCTGCTCCTTTTGGTCCAATTAACAGGACCAAAAGGAAGGGGGCAAGGGCCTCAGGCAGGAAAGAGGCGCAGGAGGGGGATCTGCGGGTCTGTTTTGAAGATGTTTGCACCAGGGTGAGGGCAGCAGCTCGCAGCAGCAGCGCACAGAGCAGGGGCAACACGGCGGCTTGTGCGCACTAGGGCACAGAGCAGAAGAAGGCACTTGAGGTTATCTCGGCACAGCTGCTTGGCCCCGCTGGTAGCTGCTTTTCAACAGAGCGATGCTCTGGGAGCCGATCACGAAGACACTTCTGCAACCTGCCTCCGCTGAGCTGCCTGCAGCGTGAACATCACGGGACTCATGAAGAAAGGCATCCAAACGGCGTGGAGGAGCAGGGCACAGGCAGCATTGCTTCCCCCGTGCCACATTCCACGCGGCACGCTGCTTTTTTCCAAACATTTTTCCCAGGGGAGGATTCTTTCAAAGGGCTTCATTCGCCCACCTACAAATTATTCAACATACAAAGTCCTTTGACTGCATTTTCCTCCTCCCCCCAGCACTTCCCAAGTCAGCCAGCCAGGAGCAAGATGACGAGCAGCTCCATATAAAGGAATTCCTCCAAAACAAAACGTTTTAGGGAAGAGATCTACAGAATATCCAACAAATAGATGCTTTTAMTGAATCCTTTCCAAGCCTGAGGTTTTCCCGGGTATACTAAAATCCCTAGCAGATTGGTAAATCTATCTGGCCGCTTTCGACAAACAGGGGCTTTGTGCTGGAGAGAAATTTGACCTAAATTAATAGGCTACTTCCCAAAAAAGCCACTTACAGTTTTAAAAAGAGAACTGTTCAGGTAAAAAAACAGTCCTTTTACTCAACTGGAATTCAGCTGAGCTCGTTTTGAGGCAAACACTAGCCCCTAAACACCCGACAACTCCAAGCTCTTCAGGCTAGGTCATTACTATTGTGAGTAACAGAGCATGAGGCTGGTGTGCTTTTCGGGCAGCCAAGAAACACAAGCTAATTTTGAGGCTGGATATAGGCCTTCACGAAACTGCTCGCTATTTTTAACTCTCCAGAAACGATACTTCTGGAGAGAAATCTGCGGGGCGTTTTGAAGCTGGCCTCGTCCGCTGTGACGGAGCAGAGCGAAGGGCTCTCGCCGTGCCTGGTTTCCAGCAACGCACTCCCTGATGTGCACAATCCCAACACCAACAAAGTACACGTGACTGCAGCTCCGTTTGCAGCAGCTTTAATTCACTGCTGGGCAGGTGACCGGCTTTGAAGCAGCCAAAAAGCTTTGCCAAAAATGGGCAAAGCAGCGAGCGGCCCCCAGAGCCCCCTTCCCACCCCTGTGGCTCGCATCCGTTCAGACAACACTCGCAAAATAAAATAAAAAATACTGGTCTCTTAAACATGAATCAACATCTGGATCACAGCAAAACCATAGAGCATCAATGCCACAACTGCTGTGAGGAAGCAAGGATTGGAGAAATGAAGGTGCCCAGTGCAGCTAAGGGACCTGGTGTCTCTTTTGTGGCACTAGGCTGGAGAATGAAGGCTTACTGAGCTCACCTGCCTGCTGCCGGAGCAAGAAACTTCATTACAGATTAAAACAAATGGGAAAAGGCAGCCCCCCGCAGCCGAAACAGCAACCTGTTCTACTGCTGTCCCAGTAAGGAATGTATTAGCAAACAAACAGATCTGCCAAAAAAAATAACCACCTCTGTAAACCTGGAATTCCTGTTGCTGGAAATAATCCACCTGATGGCAAGAGCCCTCTGCTCGCACACTCGTTGCATGCATCTTCACGTGCAGAGGAATGTGCTACGTAAGAAGATATAATGGGCATTTGCCTCTTGGCCCGTGGCATCTGCTGCTCCCTGAGGAAGCAGCAAGTTTTCCCAGGCTCTGCACCTCGCTTCCAGAGAGGCCCCGGGTCCAGGGGCTGCACTTGCAGCCCGGACCTGAGGACACCTCGGGGCTGGCAGCCCTGCCGGCCTCACCGCCGAGCCAGGACTTCCACCTGCCTCTGCGCAGAGCTGCGCGGCGGCCGCTCCGGCTCCGGGACCGGCCTCCCGCCGGCGCCCGGCTGTGCAGGGCCCCGGGACACGCGGCCGAGCCCCGCCGCACCCGCGGCGCTCATGGGCCCTGCTCCCGGCC
>PTEX01000117.1:1454538-1513699 GCA_003342815.1 Eudromia elegans | reverse complement strand
GGCTCCGCCCCGCCCGGCCCCGCCTCCCGCCCCGGGACACGGGGACAGCCCGCCTGGACACGGGGACACCCGGCACCGGGACACGGGGAGGGACACCGGGACACGGGGAGGGACACCGGGCACTGGAACACGGGGACAGCCCGCCAGGACACAGGGAGGGACACTGAGCACTGGGACACAGGGAGACCTAGCACCGGGACACGGGGACAGCCCACCGGGACACGGGGACACCCAGCACCGAGATGCTGGAACACCTGGCATCAGGGAACGGGGACAGCCCACATCAGAGAAGGGGGGGCCTGGAATGCCCTGGTAGATCAAGAGAGGTATCTAGACCATCTTCTCCTAAGTTTCCATGCTGGGCTTGATCCCTGTAAAATACTGGGAGCAATCATCACTGCTCAGGTCAAGAGTTTGTCTTTTGGTTGTCCAGGGATGAACAATTCTCTATGACACTGCTTTTATCTCCAGGAGGAGCTGTACTTCCATGCTGGGAAGACTGGCTCTTTTCTTCCCACCTTTTCCCCCTGCAGAGGCCCACATCTAGCTGGATTCGCAGACTGGGACACGGCTCCTTGCTGGCGCAGAGGCACAACCCTGCGCTGCAGCCCGGGAAGCACTGGTGTGGGGAAGGGAGGGCCCTAACTTCCATCAGCTCCTTCCCATTCTCCTGCACAAGAAGAGCAGGACAAGAGCGGACATGGATAAAAACAGGCAATAAAAAGGAGGAAGAGAAAGAAGTCAAAGGAAACCAGTGTGCATTATAGGTTCTCTGAGGTCAGGGAAGATGTAATGAGAACAAGTATCTCTGGATGGCACTGAGAGGAAATGCAGGAGTTTCTGGGTATCTGAAAAGAGCTTTTCCTTTCCATTCATTTTGGGGAAGATAAAACTTTGACGACATACAAGTCTTTGAGAATCAAGCCCGTGTTCTCAAAACCATGCAACTTGCCCTTTGGCTAAGGATCCCTACTGTCCTTCGCTCAGGCGGCCCATGGCATCCAGGTTTCCACATCACTATACAGAAAGGCAGGATTTGCTCCTCACAGGATGGGCCAGGTGGCAGAGGGTGACCAGAGGCCATGCAGGTCTAGGAAACTCATCTTTATCCTGGTCTGGATTATGTATCTTTATTGCTCTGAAGGTTGGACATGCTTGAAGAGCTTGAAAACAAGTTATATTAAGACCATCAGCACTTCATCCACCATAAATGGGAAGGGATTCGGATCTGGGAAATGTGCAGCCAGTCTTGACAGGCTCATACTTGGCTAGACTCTGTATATTTTTCTGCTGAAATCTGTTCTCTATACATAAAATTATCTGAAGTTATTACACAAGTGTAAATTTCTTCCAGGAACTCCAGAGTTTTCTCACAAGTTTGTAGAAGAATGAAGTTACTGAAAGAGATGTGTATTTTGCTCACTTCCAACTAAAAAAAAGCAACAGCACATCATGGAAATAACTAAGGAAAGACAGCTCTGTGTTGATACTGCTTATTTCTATTTGTGTGTAATTTATAATGAGAGCTGGGAAGGGTAGTACATTTCTCAGGCTACTAGAAACAAAAGAATTCTATGACATCTAGCCTGAAATCTATTCCAGTTGGGAAGCAAAAATGTTGAAGTGCTGTGAAAAGAGAACAAATCATTTGCAGACTTCTTTGGTTTGCGAAGCCGCTTGTTCATTGCATATTCTCCGGCCCTGGTGACAGGGATTGAATTTCCCCTTCACAGCCTCTTCCACTCCAGCGCAGCCTCCAACATCTTGAAGTGATCAGCATCTCAGAAAGGGCGCGTGTCGCTGGAGGCCCAGATTAAAGGGGAAAAGGAAAAATGTACTGCAGCTGCTACAAGAAGCCTAAACATCTTGGAGGGTGCTAGAGTCTTCCTTGCAAGCTCAGCAGTGTTAGTTTTCCTCTGTATTTTGAGGGAAATCCCCATGGATTCAATGTCGATCAAGAAGAAGGAGGAGACCAAGGAAGAGGAATTTGTCCTGTCATCTTTCCAGGCTGGCTCTTGGAAATCAAAACATGAGCCTGCCATTTGGGGGTCCTCTTTCATCTGGGTAGGCTTCCCATTGCTGCTGACTTGGTGTCATTTGGGAACAAAGCAAAAGAACCTTTGTGGGAATGGAGTGGAAACATTTCCTCCCATAAGGACCACATCATTTAATTGGCCCTGCTAATACGTATTTTGATTAGGGAGAGGAAACAGAGCTGATTTGTACAAAAGCAAAGAGGAAAGACAAACAAGGAAACAAAGAAAGAAAACACATGGGCACCCAAAGAGGATTTTAGTGGCTCCTAAAAATCCCTTAATTTGGGTCACTTATTCACAGCAGGTTGGATTCTATCAGCACTGACACAAATTGGTGTCTGGAGCTCAATATGATTTCAGTTCATTTGGGCACAGCTTGACATCAATATGACAGTTAGTGCACGAAGGCAGAGGAACCAGCAGGGACCAGAAGAGAAAGTCTAAAACTGAGATCATGGTACAAAAGGGAAGGAACCAGTCAGCATGGGCTGCCCTGGAAATGAGCCTGACCACTTTGCTGGCTCGTGGGCTTGCTGACACACAGCCTCCACTTTCACGTTGAGTCCTGCAGGTAGCATGGGAAGATGGCAGTGCACGTCCGTTAATTTTTTGTTCAGAATGATTTGGGTTTTCTCAGGTTGTTTCTGAGACCAGAGCTCTGGACAATGAATTGTTTGGGAGTAGATGGCCTTTTCTCAGAGAAGACGAAGCATTTCCATGTTCCAGAGCCCAAACTCAGCATTTGCCAGGAAGCTGCATGCAAGTCGGGAGAATTTTGGGTCCCAAAGCAACTTTGTTGTCAAACTCACAAGTTCTCCTTAAATATTGTCTCCTGTTCTGTCTCCAGGGGCCTTTCCTTTCAGGGCTGGGAAACAGCCAACATTTGTCTCTAAAAAACACCACACACCCCAAACAGGACTGAATTAAAGGGAGAATCCTTATTCATCAGAGGATGGACCAGGGAGGAAAAGAAAATCTGACTTGTCTGAGTGCCCAGAAATATTTCTGAACCAGTTGAACCAGTTGTGCTTGCAGCTCTCCAGGTGATAGAGTACAGCAGACCACACTGGTGAATATGGTCTCCAAAGAAGGGGAGGGTGTTTATAAACCTGCACAGATAACAGCAGTTTCTGAGTCTCTGTTTCACCCAATGCAAAGACTGTATTGTCTGCATGACATGTTCAGGACTTCTTACTGAAAAAGGGCCGTTTGAGTCCTAATTTGTTGCTGTGTTTGTACACATACGCACAGAAATGAACACATACACACACGCGGAGTCCTGTTTGCGAAGATGCAGATCTTTATCATCATAGGCCTGCTACTGCTTCATCCCCACTTGGTAACATCAACAGTTTCACAGGTATTCTCAGCTTTCTCCTAATCTTTACCTCAGCAAGGATTATATGAGTTCTCCTAAATGCCAAGGAATGCAGTGGTTCCAGAATTTGATCCTTCAGTTTTACTGCAATTTGATTTCACAGCATTGACAACACTTCTTCACAAGACCATTCAGATACTTTGGAATTAATGTGATATGTACAAAATCAGATCATTTAGCAGAAATGTAACTCTTATAGTAATGGGGTTACGAGATTTTATCTGCTGTTACCACTTACTATTTCTGTATTTTCATTTTCCTTTTGTTAAATCTCTTCTTTCCTTTTTTTCTGCTTCCTCTTATATGAGTTTTTTGTTTTGTTTTGTTTTCTATTTAGAGAGATTTCTGTTCTTTTAAATAGCAAACTATTTTAGTGACATGTTTTCAACTCAAGCTAGATATCCAGATTGTGTTAAATGTTGTATCCTAGGCACAGAATGAAGCTCTTGAACAAATTATATGGTGAAAACTAATGTATTTTGTTGCTATGAGAAGTCCCTTTTTTTTCCTGCTTTCTCTGGACATGTGTATGCTGTATCTCTTTCTGTCCCTTGTTTGAGTTGTTTCTTCTCATGATAATTTCTCCTGGTTTGCAGATAGTTTTCCAAAAGCAGAGGCCCTCTCCAAAGGCTGGATGCTGGCTAAAGCTTTCCTAGGTTTGAGTCCTGTACACCCTTCCATGCCCACAAAGTTGCTGTTGGTATTTCACAGGTCTATTGGTGCAAACCCCCATTTGCCTCCATATGGAAATTTGGTTCTTCACTCTGGAGATCCAGGCTACCATTTCTTCTGGCTCTCTTTGTGTCAGAAGTCATGACACAAACTGAAAGCACCCTGCAGGCTGGTGAACTCTTACCACTTCTGCTCAGGATGGTTTTCCCCAGCAGGCTTCTCGCTTCTGAGAAAATGATTCTTGTTATTGTCATGACTTGAACTAAGGATTCTCAAAACCACTTGTTTGACCTGTGGTCTCAAACTTGCTTTCAATGCTTCCTCAGCTTCTCCTGCTTTTGATTTCTCATATCAAACTGGTATCTTCCAGTTTATGACAAGGTATTTCTTAAATGCTTTGCTCTTTCTCTTTTGATTATTGTCTGTTGAACAAATGCAACACTCATGAGTCTGAGTCTCTAATTGAAAAAGAAATAAATGACTGTACTTTTCTCAGTCCTTTCAGCTCCTTTCACATTTCATACAGGTGCTAAGTAAAAAAACATAATAAGCCCTTCTCTGCACTGCTACTTTGTTCAAATGATTGCAAATGCAACAGGCTGGGCTTGCTTCTTCCGGATATGTTGGCATGGTATGGAGGACTCCTTGCATATGTCACAGTGCTCACAGGATGGTCATGACCGCATAGGTGTAACTTACTCTTAGCAGAATATGTATAATCAGAATTTGCCTGCTAGATTTTGGCAGCTAAGTGCATGCCAAATCCCAGAGAACTATTTCTGTGTGTTGCACAGGGACACAGCAACAGAGGCAGAACTTGGTCGTTGTTTTTTCCAGATGGTGTTGGAAATGAAAGCTGCCTCATTGCACACAGGTAACCCCTGGGTAATTAGGAATGCACGCAAACTGTGGTTCCTCTGGAGCACGGGAAACCCGGCCCTTCCCGCCAAGGAGCCATGCTAACAGCCTGACCCCTGGTGCTGCTGGACAGAGGTGCAGCTGAGCAGGGTTCAGCACCCCCGGCCTTAGCGGGCGCATATGGAAATCCGCACGGGTTCAGGAGTGACCGTGGATGACGGGACACCTTCAGCACTCCGGATGAGACAACAGCCACCACCRATACACACCACACGTGTGTGAGGGGCCGGCTTTGCCCTGGGCAGGTCAGTGCAGCTCTGACTTCCACGGAGCTGCGCTGATCCATGCCATGTAAGCACCTGAAATGGTGAAGGGGATTACACAAGGTCCCTGCCGATGCCTGCAGGGCAGCAGGGCTCTGGAAGGGCCTGCCCGCCCTTTGAGGAGGTCCAAGGGATGTTGTTTTTTCTCCATAAAGAGCCCTGCCTTCCTTCGCTGGCAGCACTCGGGTTAGCAGAGTAGGGTTTACACTAACTCCTCGTATCCACCCGCGCAGCTGGTCTGGGCCCTCTCTGCCCTGTGAGACCCCCCCCCACCTCCGTGCTCCTCTCCTGCCTGCGGTGCCGCAGCCAGCTSGGGACCCTCGAGCTGCAGCCCCTCGGGCGGCACAGCTCCCCCAGGAACGCACTGCAAGTCACCGGCGCTTCCGGGCAGCCCAGCTTCGCCATTTCTGAACGCTTCTCCCGTCGCTGTTGAGGGGTGAAAGGCTCATGCTGAGGGGAAGGTCCTTTCATTAGGCACCTCTGCCCAGCCTGAGCCCCACTAGTGCCACAGTGCAGTCTCCGGGGCACGGTGCGTCCCCCCAAGGGCGTCCCGCCAGTCCCCTCACGCACAGAGGCACCGCCTGGGCCAAGGGGAAACCCTCCGGACACGTTACCTCCACAATGGGCGGCTCCGACCGGGGCGAACCGCCCTCCCGCTCGCCCAGGGGCCGGCGCCRGCCAAGGCCCGCCCGCCATTTCCCCGCCGGCCCCCGGGGCGTTGCCATGGCGGCGGCGCGCGGGCTGGCGGGAGCGCCAAGATGGCCGCGCCCGTGTGAGGGAGCCGCTGCCGCCTCTGCCGCCGGAGCCGCGCTCGCCTCGGCCCTGCCAGGGCCACTGCCGGCGCGGGGGCCGCGCGCCTCGTCTCCGTCTGCGGAAATAATGTTGATATCGGGCCCCCATGTCGGACAAGCGTGACGAGAGGGCGACGATGATTGCGGCCGGGGACCTGCAGGAGTTCGCGCCTTGCGGCCGCCAGCACTGCCAGCGCCACCCGCACGCCCTGAGCCTGCAGCTGCGGCGCCTGCAGCCCGCCTCCGAGCTGGGCGCCTCCGACGGCGCCGCCGGCCTCGTGGGCTCCCTGCAGGAGGTCACCATCCACGAGAAGCGCAGGGTAGCCTGCCTATACATCTGCCTCTGGGCTTATAGACATAGGCGGCGGCGGCGGGGGCCGGGCGGCCGCCTTCTGCCCTCGGTGGCTGCTGGGGCTGAGGCGCAGGCTGCTGCCTGGCAGAGAGGCGCTTTACGGGACCAGGAAAGGATACAGAGCTGCCTCTGCGTGGCGGGGTGGGCAGGGAGCCTGCTGGGGCCAGTGGGAGATGGGTTTAAAGGAAGCGCTGGGAAATGGCCTTGCACGGGTTCCCTTACGAACACGCGCAGAGAGAGACCCTGCGGCGCTCGCGGACACGGAGGGGCTGGCGGCAGCGCTGTGCAGTGCACAAGGGGCTGGACAGCAGGCCCGCAGGCGGGCACCGAGGGCACCACGCGGGGAATGAGCCCCCTAGTCCACCTTGTCTGCCACCATCCAGATGGTTACGGATAACAGAGGGACAGCGGTGGAAAGGAAGGCTCCAGAAGTGTCCAGGCTCAGGCACCTTCCCTAAATAGCATTTCCTGCTGGTGCTGTTGGAGGCAGTGGGCAGATGGACCATCCATCTGAGCCCATCGTGTGTTGCTGGTGGTCAAACCAGCGTGTTTTCCTCGGAAACAGCAGGCTGCTAGTGATGAAAAGGGTGGCCTGAAGGGTGCTCCTTGGGCAACCAACCAGAATCACATTTCATATTAGGTTTTTTTCCTATTGTTCTCTTAAAGCTCTTGTTTTGTTTTGTTTTCCAGGAAAGTTGGCAATTGAGGAAGGGTATCAGTGCTGTTGGGGAAGAAGTGGACTATGACGAAGAGCTGTATGTGGCTGGCAATATGGTCATTTGGAGCAAAGGAAGTAAAAACCAAGCTTCTACTGTATATAAGGCTTTCACTGTTGACAGTCCTGTCCTACAGGTACGACAATGTGGGGAGGTAGGAACTGAATGAATTCATGCTAGGTAGAGGGTACTAGCTGGCTGTTTGCAAAAGGCACTTCAGGGTTCTAAGGTGGTTTATTTTATGAAATGCAGAAAAGTCTAATTCAGCAGTAACATCAGACTATTCTTCATGTGATGTATTGTGTTTGGCTTTAGGCCTTATGGTGCGACTTCASTATACCCCAGGAAAAATCTGAAAAATATGAAAGATCTGAAGGTAAGTTTTACACTTATTTTACCTGAGCAAATACTTTGAGTTTAGTTTGCTTGGCATGAGAAGTTTAGTCATCAAGAACTGCTGTGTCAAAACAAGCTTAGGTTTTGTATATATGAGATATGTAAGGAAACAAAGATATGTCACTTTGTGTTATTTTATCTCTCAGTTACAGGTAGCAGTGAAATAGTAGAGAAATGTATCTGCATATTGCAGAACTCATGTATAAATGTGCATAGCATAGAGGGAAAGGATTACATTGCTGCTTTACCTTTTCAGGTACGTGCTTTATTTTATTTTATTTTTTTGGGCCAAGCAGAGTCTGTTTTTCTGGTTGTACTGGGTGTTGGGGTGCGGAGACWTGCATGAGCTCCACTCATGGCGACTGCATGTGACAAAACTGATTAAAGCATGACTTTGTAGTTGGGTATTAGAATACTTCATTCTAGTCCTGCCTGTAGCCTAAAGGAAAAGAATGGGAACTCTGTGGTTTTATGTAAGAACGTTTTGTTATATTGATGTCCAGTACTTCGAGGGTTCTCAAACCTTATCATGATGAGGTACAAAGCAAACTTTTTGATTAAAYAGCAGAAGCTTAGAAGCTTACCCAAAGGATGGACCTATGAGAATGGGCACATCAAGAATATTCACCTGATTAATTCTGCTGGCTGAGTTATGGGTGGCAACAGGCTGTGAGATGGAGATTATACTGCCTTAAGGTGCTGAAGTCATTTTTACATATTGCAAGGTCACAGCCTTAAGATAAGTCTGTGTTAAGCTATTTTCATAGTTTACATTATACTCCTATCAAAAAAGGCCTAAACATCTTGGTTTACTGTAAGTAGATATTCAAGAATGCAATATACTAAACCCTTAGTTTTTTAAATCTTATATATAATTTTAATTTTTGATAGGTGGCAAATGTCTGGCCAACAAAATATGGCTTGTTATTTGAGCGCAGCAGTTCTTCACATGAAATGCCTCCAAGTCCACCTAGGTATGCAGTGAGTAGCTTTTGAATGTTTCATTATACACTGCTAATCTGATGTATGGGTACAAGCTCTGAAGACTGATCATGAAAGAATCTATGTGATTCTCATGGACAAATTAACTTAGAAGTTGGGTGAAGCATTGTGAATATGTGAGATAGAATCCTGGAATTTAGTTCCAGGATGTGAATTTGATGGTGAACTGGGAGATTCTTTGGAGGACTGTTGTGGAGAAATGGTTTTCTCTCAGCTGGAAATGCTTTGGGTAGATGATATGTCCCTCATGTCAGCTGTCCCCACTGCTCCATCTTCCCCGCTTGAGGGTTGTAGACCCTGAGCTACATGGTTGGACATATTGCTGAGAGGCAGAATAAAGAGTTGGTAGGTATGCTGATGAGCAGCTTGAATATCTGCTCCCTCTCTTGGGCTTTACATCCATTCTAARCCCAGAAATTTCTAGTCTTCAGAAGAGTTGGGATTAAAAATAGASATCTTCAAAATGTCCAAGAAGGCATCATGTGAAAGATCTTTGCTCCGGCTAACTGAAGTAGATGTCCTGTTTAAATTTTGGGACCAGTTGAAAAGTTTTCTTGGATGGCCCATTCAGTGTGTGGATAAGACGTGTTCTCCATGTCCTGTCGGTTGGGATAGTGAAGTGTTTTGGACCCATTGACAACYGAGTTGCACAAAGAATTGGAAGACCTCTACCACCGGTTCTGACCCTCTGGACATGACTCACTATGTGCCAACCAGCTGATCCAGGTTACATTTCTGGTGGCCAGCAGTTGACTGCCTGTCTTCACTGGACTTCTTAGTGGTTCAGTAAAAAGTTCTGCGTTTCCAGGCTTTCCTGCCTGCTGGTGCATTGCAAAAAGTCCTTGTTAACTGTTCTCACTCTGACCTTCCATGAATCATAGAATCACAGAACGGTTGAGGTTGGAAGAGACCTCTAGAGATCATCTAGTCTGACCTGCTGCTCCAGCAGGGACACCCAGAGCATGTGGCACAGGGTGGCATCCAAGTGGGTTTGAAGATCTCTGGAGAAGGGAGACTCCACAGCCTCTCTGGGCAGCCTGGTCCAGGGCTCTGTCTCACTCACGGGAAAGTTCTTCCTCACATGGACATGGAACTACCTGGGTTTTAATTTGTACCCATTACCCCTTGTCCTATCACTGACCACCACCGAGAAGAGTTTGGCCTCATCCTGTTTGCATTCTCCCTTCAGGTATTTATACAAATTGAGCAGATCCACTCTCAATCTTCTCATCTCCAGGCTAAACAGGCCCAGCTTATTAGGTCTTTCCTCATAAGACAGAAAACCCTTTTTGCTGCTGCWACTTTCAGTGATCAGCTTGATTGCTACCCTGTGCTTGATGAAAAATTATCTCAGGGATGCTTGATGGACTAGACCCCTTAGGGAGTTGTGTTACCCAAACTCTTCAGTCAAGTTTGGGTCCTTAGATAAGCTTTCTCCTTGTCCTACTACTGTACCATCTTTTTCCAGGGCTCGGAGAGTCGTCCTAACTTGGCTAGTTCTAGCTCTGTTCATGTGGGCCAACCAGAGTCTCATGTGTGGCCAGCAGGTGGGGTCATTCGCATGTGCTGTGAGACCAAGACCACGTCATCCTGATACCACCCTTGGGCTTGCTCGGTGAATCCAGCAAGCTTCCATTAATGAAGTGCATGTCGCTGGGTTACATTTCAGGTTCTGACTTTGTTAAGGTCTGAGGAGCTATTTTGGAATTGCAGGAGTTATATCAGCTACAAGAGAGAATTGCACTTTGCAAAAGTTTTTGAACATATTTTCTCCTGTTTAATTCCAGAGAACCTTTGCCTACTATGTTCAGCATGCTACATCCATTAGATGAGGTGACACCTCTTGTCTGCAAGTCTGGAGGTAGGTTTACATCTTTAGATGCATCACTTGGAATCCTTCAGTATGGCATCAAATGCTTGCTATATCAGACAAGCATTTTCTGTATTACAATTTTTGGAAATAATCACTCTTTCAGACATTCAGAAATGGGTATTTTAGCTGTATCATCTGCTAGTAGGAGCAATTGATGCTCTATCTTTTAAGATACTCAAGAAGTCCAAATAAGAGCAAGTTTATCAGCAAGTGGTGCTGTTGCTCCAGCGTGTTACTGGACACAGAGTTGACAACTACAAAGCAGGTTGTTCCCTTCATGTCTTTGTGGTGATTATGTAGTAGTGCTGCTGAGTCTTTTCTCACGCTATTCTGAAAGTTCTAAAATTCAACACTTGTTTGTGTGTTTGACTGGTCAGTGATTCAGCTTTGTGGTTAGCTGACCAAGGGATTTTGGTCAGCTGTCTACACAAGCACCTTTAAAAATTGTTTTGTTTCAGGCAATGGGAAAGGAGATTTCACATGTTTTGTGTTCAACTGAAATTGACCTGATCACTATGTCTTTATCAGGTGTTTTTGGCTCTGCCAGAGTGCAGTATGTTGCTGACTACACCATGAGGATTGTGTTTCTCAATGCTGAACCTTCCATCATGATGACGTATGATACTGTTCAGAGTTTACACACTGTATGGGCTCTGCGTAGAGTAAAGCCAGAGGTACAAACTTACTGTTGCCTAAACAACATTATTGAAAAACTTCAGTGTGTTTATATGCCCTTATGCATATATCTGTTGAAGGGCCTGGTATTTGTGATATATTTCATGCAACAAGATATTAACAGGATGTTAAACGTATTGTTGGTATGTTTGCCTGTATTACAGTTGGAGGACCAATTTTCCCGGTCAGCTCTTGATACTAAACGTAAGGCTGTAAGTTAAATAGTCACACAGGATGCTCTGCTTATCATGAGGTACTTGCATGATACCAGAAGGTTTGGTTTCTGCTTAAGCAGTTTTCTTCTCTAAGAGCAATGACAACTTACTGCCCTGCAAACCACAGGAGTTACTTCTGTGACTGAGAGTGGGAGAACACAGTTGGAAGGAGTAACTACGTGTATATGTATATAAGGAAATAACTTGAATAATCTCACCTCTTTTTCCATATGCTTCGTGGGTGCTCAGTGCCAAGACAGATTGCTCCCTGGCATGTTTGCGTGGGCTCAATGAGGAGTCTTAATTGGAAGTAGCCTGCAATTTGAGCAGAAAGTCAAGCAGCTCTAGCAGCAGCTTGGTCTGAAGATGCAGTATGTGCTCGTTGAAATGAGCTGTTTGAGTGTCCTCCTGGCTGTGTTGGTTTTTGTACATAGAGTGCTGTTTTCTCTCCCAGGAGCAGAATACGGTGCTGAAGTTTGCTGAACAGATGGGCACACCACAGCACGTGGCCACCAGCAGCTCTTTGACTGCTCATCTCAGGAGCCTCTCAAAAGGCGACTCTCCTGTGGCTTCCCCTTTCCAGAATTACTCGTCTCTTCACAGCCAGAGCAGGTCCGTGTCGTCGCCTAGCATGCAGTCCCGCTCGCCATCCATCTCCAACATGGCTGCTTTGAGGTGAGCCCTGAACATACCATGTAGACAAAAACACCAAAAGAACAGAAGCTATAGAATAGACATTACACCTTATATTGCTGTGTTTCCTCTGCTCTCAGCATTCTGTTTGTCCATGTGTATCCCATGCCTCTCAGCACCCATACCCACGTGGAGATACTCTTGTGAGACTATTGTGCTGGTATCCCTGCAGTGCAAACAGGTCATTAGTGTGCAGTAGCCAGAGAGACTGCTCTGTGGTCACACAGTCAGTCAGGAGGAGAATTGGGAATTTTCTACAGGTTGTTAGAGTCCCAGGAGAGTTTTGAGTTAGTATTATTAAAAATGTATTTAAAGGAACAGGTGGRTGGGGGGGTTGACAGAATGGACTGCACAGTTAAAATGTTAGTTTTCTTCTTGTTAAAATCACATCTATTGGATTTGGATGGAGGTGCTTAGAAGTGAGTTAGAGAACTGTTTTTCTATGCTAGGGTGTATTGCTGAGGAAAGCTAATAGTGAGCTAGCTACTTTCTCAGGTTTGGATGGGAGAGTTGCTTTGTTTTCAGATTCTCTGCCACTGTATTAGCTCCCAAGCTTAAGAGGAATTCTGTACTTCTGTGCTTTTGTTGAACCACTTTCCAGTGGTGTTTTTTGTCTTTATTTGCAGCCGCTCGCATTCCCCAGCCCTGGGAGTGCACTCTTTCTCAGGAGTGCAGAGGTTCAACTTTTCCAGTAGTGCTCAGTCACCAAAGAGACACAGTATTAACCATTCTCCAAACAGCACTTCCAATGATTCCTTCCTTATCCCGGAAACTGAACCAATTGTTCCAGAGCTCTGTATAGATCATCTGTGGACTGAAACCATCACAAGCATGAGGTTAGGTGTTTATGTTTGGATTTCAGAGGTTCTGGATTTCCACTGGGGAAAAAAATAGATTAAAATGACAGCCTGCTCTGATGTATGCTTTGTGCAGGTGGTGCTTTCTTAAAGTAGATGAGTGAGTTTATACGTTCAAGTCCACCCATCTATTTTAAGAAAGCACCTATCTCTGCTTTGAAAAGGGAATTAGTCACTGTCAAGGGTCATGCTTATTGTGTTACTCTGGCTCATGGCTCTCTCTGCTGGAGAGAGGTTTCATGAGATGCCTCAAACCAAATATGTTCAAACCTGATCATTATTTGGGACTTTTTTGGTAATCTTTTAGGTGGACCGTCTTTTTCTTCGTCACTATCAACAGGAGTGAAACACACACAAAAGATTTATCTTATTTCCTACTGAGCTAATATATATCTCCAGAGCTGTCATAGATTCCAGTTTCCATTAAATCCAACAGAAGGAGGGGAAAAAAGGAAACACACTATAAATAGGGATTATTCTCCTCTTCATGTCTGTTGGAGAGTGCTCATTCTAATTGTCAGAAAACATAGCGCAACTTGAGGCCAGGGAAAGTCACAACTGCCTCTGTGCTACACTGACCTTTTTRGTCTGTGTCAGACCATTACTGTAACTTTGTATTTGCTCACCTTCCTTAACTGTTGTCTTATGTCAKCCTGTAGCGTTGAGTGTGAGATGTCTGCCTGCAAGGAGGTATGACTAGGTCATGTTAAGATGACCGTGAGTCACTGCAGATTTAACTAGAGAATCAAACCATTTAGCATGTGCAGTGCACAGCAAAATGAAGAATGTATGAAGACTGGGATCCTGGAAAACTACTTTCTAGAGCACTCTCTGAAACAGACAGTGGCACATTCTGGACATTTGATGCCAGAAGTTGCTAGCTGAAGTTCAGTGTGGTCCAACAGTTTGTTGCTTGTTGTTTTCCTCTGTTAATGCTTTTTTAGTGGACCAAATGCTCTGCTGATCACTGTCTCATTTACAGAGAGAAGAATTCCCAAGCATCAAAAGTGTTTATTACCACTGACCTCTGCGGGCAAAAGTTCTTGTGCTTTTTAGTGGAGTCTCAGCTCCAGCTGCGGTGAGCATTCCTGTGCTTGTTGTGGGAACAGTGGAACAAAGGGGAGCGCTCTAAAAATCACTAGTTAGATTTGGGCTTTARCATACTAATGGACTCTATAACGATAACATGAGATATCTGACCGTTGTAAGATGTACTTATAACCACATTAGCAATTAGGCAGCTTGGACTGAAATTACAAGACAGCATTTGTTCTACTTTGAGTGGTATTTCTATTTATCATCAACTTTACCCTCTAGAAATGCACTGAAGATTTTAATTAGACTAGCGGAGTAAAAATAAGTTGATTAGCAGGGCAAAAGAAGGAAGAAGGGAGGAAGGAATGAGGTAAACCACAATAAAAGTAACTGCAACATGCAACACAACTTTAGTTTTCTGTCTTCTTTCTATAAGACCGGATAGAAGAAAGTCCTTTTATATATTTCTCTTGTTTTCTCAAATCTTTAGCTGTGTAAAATTTCAAGAGAGTAACGATAAGTCACAGTTGATCTTTGGTTCTGTCACCAATATTCAAGCAAAGGATGCCGCTCCAGTGCAGGTGTGTACAACTGTGTGGGCTGTCTGTTGTGGAGTATCTTTCTTCTTTGTCACTTTTGTCATCTGATTGTCTTATTTTTACGTAAACACAAGGACCTGAATATACCGTTTGATTATTACAGGGCATTGATACATTGCTGGTTCTAGAAGGCAGTGGAAATCTAGTGCTTTATTCTGGAGTGGTCCGGGTGAGTAACGGAATATACYCACAATTTTTCTGTCCTGAAATAAYTGYTTGAATCTTTGCTTACAAACTTGGCAGTGCAMCAGGATGCTGTGTGCATCGTATATYGTGAGGCTTCATTTTAAGCTACTGTAGAATGCTTCCCACTTGAGACTTAGGAAGGTGGATGTGCCTTTGTACCAAGTGTAATGTGTGTGCAGTGCTGGAAACATAGTTCTGCAGAATCATTGGCACCTTGTAGTACAATTAAATAATTCCTTGAGCTTATTTTAAGATAATAAAGTGGGAWTTTTTTTTGTTGTTTCATTTTATTTTGTTTTTGAAAGGAAAATTTCAAGAATACTGAAAGTAGGGTTATACCCTAAACGGAAAACTTTCAAGCTTCACTGTAGCAAGCCGTAGTTTTAGATATCAAATTTGCTTTGCMAAGAGTTGTTATTAAGGTGGGCACAATTAATTTGAAATAAAGAAAATAGTTTCTTTTGGTTGTGGAGAGAAGAGCTGTGCTTTTTTTGTATATACAGAAACCTTGGATACTGGAGTTTGTACTTTTGTCTGCTTTTATTTGGTCTTTGAAAACAGAGCTTTCTCAGTGAAACCCTGCCTGAGCTCTTAGTGATGATAAGCCTGTAACAATAGGGTGCAATACTGACGTATGTGGTGCTTTTTCAGCGTGTTGTCATCTTAAGAAAGCAGCAAACTGGGAAAGCTTTAATCTCCTCTTTAGAAACWTTAGTTTCATTATGTAGCCACTTTTCTTATAACATTTCCTTTAAGATATTAAAARCAAAAAGTCCATATCTGTAAGCAAGCTTTTGAAAAAATGCATGAAGATCAACTATATCTTTTCCTGTATGTTCTGCACCAAAAGGTGGGGAAGGTTTTTATTCCTGGACTACCTGTTCCATCCCTGTCGATGTCCAACCAAATGCCTCGACCAAGCACCCCKTTGGATAGTATCAGCACTCCATCCAAGCCTTTGAGTAAACATCTGGGGCCTTTAGAAGAGGTGAGGAAAGAAGACCCTGTTTTGAAAAGGGCTGAGTTTTGGGTAACAGCTTCGATGCAACTTGCCAACGGAGCGACAGAACGTATTTTTGTGAATACAAGTTTCATGCATATTCTGTTACTCTTATGGAGAGAGATTTGCCTCARTGGTAGTAGAAATGTATTCATCACTAGTGATTTCCTGTTAGGAATAAGTAACGAAGCTTTCAAACACTGAGATATATCTATTTCTTAATTACATGAAATCTGAAGACAGATGTCATGACTGTCCTGGGTTGGGGGGAGGAGGTCTCTAGTTCCTTCTCGTTGCTTAATAGTGGACAGATGTTGGTGGAGAGAGAGTCTTTGCCAGAGAAAGTWTGTGTTACTTTGAACCTTGCTTCACTACTGTAAAGACTCCTTAACACGCTACTTTTCTTATCCATGGCTCATCAAAACCTTTACCACTTTAGTTTTGGTGCTGCATATCCACAGYCTCCACTCATGGCTACCAAAGCCCCTTACTTCACTGCTTTGTTTTAGGTTGGATGTGTTACATGTCCAAGGTTTAGATACATTAGGATAAATGCACGTGTAGTGTGGTATCAGAGGACATAGGATGGAAGTAGCCTTGCACTGCTCAAAATATTTTAATAACTGGTAGAGTAAACTGAAAATGCTCTTCAAGAACCTGTTTATCTAATGCCTGCCTGGCAATTTAAAGATGGGCATTTCTTCTTCAAATGATTTTTAAAAAATGAAACATTCTAGTGGTACTTCCTTGAGCTAAACTTCTTATCGTTTGATACATTCCCTGAATAAACGGGGGCTAGCCTGCATATATTTAGTGTCTCCTTTTTTTTGATTTATGAGATGTCTGAGTTAGAGGTTTTAAAGAGCTTTTATGGTTAAAATGGTTATTATGGTTAAAATGGTTATTTTAGCCTCCTTTGCTCAGCTCCTCTTAACCATCAGAAACAATCATTTTGTCACTTTGCAGGGTGTGCTTTTGTCACCGGTTCCAGAGCTAAGGGATTCTTCCAAACTTCATGACTCGTCTTATATCGAGGACTGCACTTTTCAGCAGCTTGGGACTTTCATTCATACACTGAGAGATCCTGTCCACAACAGAGTAACTCTGGTAGGTATTCTGCTGTACAGTGAGTCATTACTTCGTTTTCAAAGCAAAATTGACTTAATTCGTTGACTTCTGTAATAGTGACACATTGTTGACAGTTCCTGAGCTGCAGTGAAATGTCACACCTGCCTTCCACACTCATTTCTCTGCAAAGTGCCCTAGAATTCATTGAAGTTAATTAACTCATTGAAGTGATTCAGTTCAAGAACCATTGTAAGTGTTTCAGAGAGTTGCAAGTCTATAGTGTAGCAAGTAGCCAGGTGTTAGGAATAATCTTGCTGTGTAAATGAGTCCTGAGTCGATGSAGAAGAGACCTGTTTTTGCTTGAAGGTGTATTTTGTGATTCAATGCTTACTTTTTTTTTTAGGAACTCAGCAATAACACGATGGTTCGGATTACAATTCCTGAAATTGCCACTTCAGAATTAGGTATGAAGCAGCATCCATCACATGAAATACATTTTTGAGAGAAGTCCTTTTTTAAGATCGTGTTTTATTCGTTGCTTAGATTGTAATGATTCATTACTTTATATTCCAAGCTCCATTAACTTACCATTTAGARCTGCTACTACTTGCTCTGCTTTCGTAGTGCTTCACCAGCTGGACTCCCAAAATTTCCTGTGTTCTTCAGGTATCACGGTTTCTTTACTGCTGTATGTAGTATATCATGAGCAAGTTTGAAAAGTCAATTCAGATAGAGGATGCGTTCATGAATGAGCCAGGCAGRTGGAGTTTTGGAGTTGTTTGTTTTGCTTAAATGATATTTTCTATGGACTGTAAATGAAAGAAGAGCAACACTTAGAACAGCAAAATAAATGTGTCCTTTTGTGGGRTGAATTAGAAGGGCTATTCTCAGCTTGAACTAAATAAACAGCTGATAGAAGTTGTGTGCTGTAGCTTGTCTTAAAGAGAATTTCCAGAAAGCTGAAAGTAGATCCAGAAACTTCAAAGCTTTCCAACATTGATGAGAAGAGTCATACCTGGAAGCAAAATGCAAAATACACTTTTTTTTTTTTTTCTTTCTTTCCTAACAGTGAAAAGATGTCTGCAGGGGCTCAAGTCTATCTTACCCAAGGAGGTAGCTGTACAGATGCTTGTCAAGTGGTACAATGCTTATAATGCTCCAGGAGGACCAAGCTATCACTCAGAATGGAATTTATTTGTAACTTGTCTCATGAATATGATGGGTTACAATACAGAAAGATTAGCTTGGACACGAAATGTAAGCARTCTTATAAGTGTGTGTTAGTTAGTTGGTTAGTTGATTAGAGCTTTTAAAGYTGTATTTTTGTCGCTGCTTTCCTGAATGTATATGCAGTTTTCTGTGAGTGAGTTTCCTGCTAGCAAATATGTTTGTAGTAGCTGCAAAAAATAAATAGCATAGCTATATAGATAGCAATGAAAACAGATAAATATGCCTAATTTTTACTAGCACTAACTCATCCACAGTATTTCTTCCAGCTTAGTATATAACAGATGTTAGACAAGCATGAAATCAATGTGCCATACATTAGACTAGTTAAGTGTAAATAGAGAAACATATATAAGTTTTGTATGAAAGCAGATTATAAAAGTATTAATGCAGTGTCATGTAATACTTGATTTGAATTCACATGTTATGATGCTTGATTCAAGTGTGCAACCGTGCAGATTCCAGTACTGAGTTGTTTTGGTCTTTTGTTTCTTGCAGCTTGATTTTGAGGGATCGCTTTCACCGGTTATTGCTCCAAAGAAGGCTAGGCCCTCAGAAACAGGATCAGATGAAGTAAGAAATTTTTGCTCTATAAATAAGAGTCTGCTTTTTGTTTAATAAAATATCCAAGCCAGAGGAAGTGTCGTTTGAGTGGCACTTYTCATCTGAGCTCATCTGTTGTTGCAAGCCTTTGGAGGAAGAAAAGTTATGTTGCCYCGTGCAGTGGTTAGTATCATGTGACCTGTCTTGTCAGGACCTTATTTTCAGAGAAGTAAGTGTTTCTCAGGAATGAGTCTAGTGAGAATTACATGGCAACCCCAGATAATCTCCTTGACAATGTCAAATCTCTCCTAGGTACTTAATCCCTTTAAGATAAAGTTGGCTCGCTCTCCTGACCGCTCGGCACCGTTAGCACATGAGGAGCATCAGATTACAGGCTTCACTGAGTTCATTGATTCTTACGGAATTTAGTGGAGTGTTTGAGACCTTGTTTTGCACCAAGGGGCTCAAACGTACAGTGAGCCCCTTCTGCATATCCATCTACATATGTGTAGAYGGATAGCTCACTGAGCCCGTGAGGTTACAGGTCATTGTTTGCATGAAACATAGGTCAGGATCTAATGCCTGAAGTGCTATTGCAATAAGAGCACAATAAAGAGTGGGAGTGCTGGGTGAGTTGTATGTACAAATACCCAGTGCACAGAACAGTGGTGCAAAGAAGGCCCTCTAAATCTGTTTTCATTTGTCTCCCYCCCTTAAATCTAAGGTTTTGTTGATTCTTTAAGGAACTACAGCATAAGAAATGAAACGTTTCAGTTTCTGGGCTTGGTACCTTGCAGGATTTGTGATACTTGCATACATTTACCACAGAACAAGCCCATGGATTTTAGGCTTGTGTAGGGCAAAAAMCCCTCCTCTCTAAAAGTGCTTTGGAGTTGTCTTACTCACAGTTAATGCTTACCATGGAACCTGTGCCTCCTCTTCCTCTTTGGTCTAGGACTGGGAATATCTCTTGAACTCAGATTACCATAGGAATTTTGAGTCTCATCCTGTAGCCAAAGCTTTGCGACTGGAACCTCTTGAAATTTCACCTCCAAAGGATGACTTTACGCAGAGCCTTAGCGTGGATTCCTCAGCCCTCCTTTTCACTCACATTCCTGCTATTTTCTTTGTTCTGCATCTAATATATGAGGAACTTAAACTCAACAGTCTCATGGGAGAAGGAATTCGCTCACTTGTTGTTCTTTTGGTTCAGCTGGCCAGGTATGTCTAACTGACAAATCATAGAAAATACATGTTGTCTTTTGATGAGGGGTGTGGATTATCTTCAGAATGGAACTGTCTTTCCATGTGTTTGAAGAAACTTCATAGTTAATGATGTTTATTGTCACCAAACCTTATACAGTTCTTGCTACTTACCATTGTCAGCATGATTCACAAATGTTAGTTCTTGGTAGATGGCTCTTATCTCTGTCTGGCGCAAGAGAAGGAGACTGAAGAAGAGTGCTTCAGCTTTCTAGACCAGAGTGTGGAGAGCCCTCTGCTAGTACAACTAGAATTAACTGAAACATTCTTGGCTTCCAGTTTCTGTGTTTAGTGATTTCACATGTTTTTTGATCTGTAGCCCATGAGAGTTGAAACACCTAAAACTCATCATCTGGCAGTGTTCTGGTAAGATCTGTGTCATAACAAGAARCTGTGGGATATTTTTGTGTTCTTAGGTTTGGACAAGCTGGAGGGACTGCATTGACAGCAATGGTGATTCTGGGTCCCTGTATAAAACTTGCTGCTACTGAGGAATGAAATGAAATATTGAGACCCAGGACAGCTTGTTCTGTGGACATCATCATTGCAGACCAAGCTAAAAAYTGGAGAGCGTTGCCCTTGGGGAAAAACATAAAAAGTACAGATTAGTTGCGTAGGAGAGGAGCAGTGCTCAGGAACACCACCTGAGATAAGCATGTCTGAACCTCACTCCAGATATCTAGGTTGTGTGGAAGTGTTATATACACATGAAAAACATCACAGAAATGCACATAGGTTTCTTTTGTCTTTTCACATGATTTATATCTCTTTCATTCTAGAGACTTAAAACTTGAAGCTTATATAGATTATTACTACAGAGACTATCCAGCCCTTGTGAAGGCTTCCAGACAGACTTGCATAATTGATCAAGGTGAGATTAAGCCTATGTAAAGCTGAGAAAAACTGATAATGGTCTAAAGCTGTTTGTTGGTAACTGTTCTCTTTAAAGCTGGTCAGGACTTAGTCCCCAAACTGCACTCACAGTGTTAGGATTGCCTTGCTGCTTTGTTCTTAACTGCCTCTTCCTGGAGAGCTGTTGTGATTGCACAGTTATGAGTTGGTGCCTTCAAGGAGACCCTTGAGAACAAGGGCTTGGGAGGGAATGATGATTCCCTCGTGRACTGGCTCAGAAAGGTCAGCAGAAAGCTGGGCAAAAGCCTGGGAATGGAAATTTCTGTCCTGTGCAGAAGCATCTYCAGGCCTTGGCTCAGTTCATGTTCTATGAGAACTAAACAGGAGCTAAAAGTAAACAACCCCTGAAGTTAAAATAAGGGCATGTCTTTTTCTGTGCATGTTTACCAGCTGAAATCCACTGTTGGTATAAGACAAACTACTGCCTCTCCTGACCAAAAGAAATGATCTCATAGGATTGGTCAGCCTTTCCTGCCTGTGTTTGTGGACAGGTTATACAGATCATAGTTACAGCATCCTCTCACTTGAGCAATTTAATGTTGTTACAGGACTGTTCCACTGTGGTTTTGAGAAGTACTAATTATGCATGTTTCTCTTGACTGTGGGTTGAGATGTTTGTTCTCGAAAGGCAAATAGATGTTTCATGCTTTCATTATGATCCATTTATAAACCTCTATCTACCAGGAGGGAGGTGAGAGAGATGTGTAAAGTTTTGAGGAAATACTCTATTTTTATTCTTTTGSTTAAATTCTGTAGGCTTTGCTTTGGGAATAGTTGAAGTTTTGTACATTTTGCCATGAGCCCAGCATCATTACTGTTCATATGATTAAGTCCAAACAGGTTTCATGCACCATCCCTCATTTTTTTCCGCTGAGCCTCCAAGTATCTTTCAGTGGCTGAGTTCCTGTCTGAAGGGAGAAGGAGTGCAGCCTTATCCTTACTTACCAGGAATCTGTGAAAGGAGCAAACTGGTAGTACTGGTAAGTAACTTTCACAAAGGGGACGCTGTTTTCTGCTGGTGTAAGAGCAGAGTGGCACCGGTGCTGCCAGGAGTTGACCCCCCCMCCACCTATGCTTTTAATTTCCTGTGAGTGAAGTGTCCTCGGAGAGCAAAGTCAAACAACAAAGGGCTTAATCATCCTGTGTGGAGCAAAGGGGACATGCTGAGGCAGACTAGCAGCTGTACTCGAGCAGTCCTGAGCCTGTGATAAATAATTTTCCTCAAGGATGTGACTGTGACTATACTGTTTGGACACCTGAGCACCCAGTCTCTGAATGTTGCTGCTCCTTACCCATCTACATGACATTCCCTGAAGTATCTCTGTCGTACAGGGAATTGAGGGTGTCAGCCTCTCTACAGTAGGAATAACGTGTATTTAGCAGAGGGAAATCCCTAAGAAATCTCTTGTTATCACATCAATGTTACTTCAGGGTGTGGATGGCTTTTAGCAGGTGGGAGGAGGCATCTGAGGTTGGGAAGAAGAGCTGGCATGTGCAGAGTGAGTGGCCTACGCTTCACTGCTTGTGTTTTTTTTTTTTTTTTTTTTTGTGGTTTGCAGCAATGGCATGTGCAAAGTAATAATATAACTCAGAGCTAACAGTATTTTGTGAGTGAGAATTTCCCTGCCTTTTTTTTTTTTTTTTTTTCTTTGAGCATGTACCAATATAATCCTTTAATTGCATGAGTATCAATGCTGATAGTATTTTCTGGCCAGTCTTGCTCCCGTATTCCCAAAAGATACGTGGAGAATAATTGCCAGTGCAGGATTCAAAGCAGAAACGTGGAGACTGATGTGCCTGAGGAGGGCAAAGAGGATGGAGAGACTGCTGGGACCCAAGGGTCCAGGACTGGTTGCAGAGCTGTTGGTCTGAGTGGCCAGGAGCCAGTCTGTCCTCTCCTTGAAAGTATGGGGTGTTGAAGCAGCAGCCCTGAAATTCCTTCATAAAATTAAAAGATTTTCATTTCTGTCTTGCTTTCTTTTTGCCTCTGGCATGCCAACTTGTTTGGCAGTATCAAAAAGCAAATATGGTGACAGATCACTTTGATTTTGTTTGCTAGCTAGGTGAAGTGAACCTTTTTTTGGATGGGGTTCATTGAGTGCTTTCAATCAGTCTTCATGAAGTAGCTGACATTCAAGATGTGGAGAGACTGTGTGTGGAAAAACTGTGTTTGCCGAAAATGGGTGTGTATTTAACARGAAGAATTCAAAGGAATGCAAGAAATGAAGCAGAAATCACTGGGAACATGTTTTCAGAGTGTGTGTGTATTTATATAAATATAKATGTATTTTTGAAGCAATCATCGGGGAAAACTTAATTGTTTCAAGCTTTATTTTGAYGAGTGTACAGACAGAAATTTAAAGCAGAAGAGTTTCATTTACTTACTTTGCTTGTTTTTATTTACTAATGATTTTTTATATTTTTATATTATGATTTATTTATATTTTTTTATATTATATTTATTTTTTTTTATAGTAGATCTGTCCCACTACTTAAGTTGCTAAGGTATCTTCTTTTGGGTTTGATAAGCAATACACTATTATCTGCAGACTAAATAACTTAGTATCATGGTGTTTCTTTCCTATTCAGAGTGTGGCTCTGTACATACTTGGTGATGAGAGCGCTGTATCTGATGAAGCCTCACATTATTTGTACAAAATTACATCAGGTAATAATGCTCATGATGCCCTTGTAATATCTCCTGGTGTCTTGTGTGTGTTTTATATACTGTCGTTTTGCTCAGAGAACATGGGACTAACAGCCTTATTTGTCTCTCCTAGGACAGCGAAAACAGCAAATTGAGCAGGATGACAGTCGGTATGTTTTTAGTGCTGTTTCATTATCATTTTATACTTTTATGACTCTCTGCTGAGTTTCTGACAAGCTTTTACTGTTTTCTTTATTCCCTGTTATTTTACAGATGTAGTTTCAGACAGAGCCTATCTGTTTCTAACCTGGCTGAAAAGTTAGTTATTTGGATGACTAATGTCGGTAAGTGCAGCTTTTCAATGCGTGAATGGTAACAACCATAGGTAATAGTCTTGTGCTCGCAGAATCTGAAATACATTTTGCCTAGTTTTGATTGTGAAAAGTTTTTCTTTTTTCCTCACTAATTTTAAGGTTTCACCTTGAGAGATCTGGAGTCTCTGCCCTTTGGTGTGGCCCTTCCTATTAGAGATGCAATATATTATTGCCGAGAGCAGCCTGCCTCAGACTGGCCAGAAGCAGTTTGTCTCTTGATCGGGCGTCAGGATCTGTCCAAGCAAGCCTGTGAAGGGAACCTGCAAAAGGGTAAATCTGTGAGTATGGGCATACCTGGATTTCATGGCACTGGGTACTGTGCAGAACGCTCCAGCTGTTTAGAAACCTCCCCACCATCTGCACGTGTTCAGCGGTTGCAACCCAGAGAAGGTGCAGGATTCAAGAGAGAGAGTACCATATGGTCGAGGCCCCTATCAGGGTTTTGGTATAGAAGACATCCAGCACAGGAGAAAAACTGTCCATACCCTTGATGATTATTAGCGTAAAATAGATTTCAAACTTCATTTAAGTATGGTGCTCAAAAGTCTTGCCTGTAGAGTGATGCCTCTGTAGTCCTCTTCTGCAAAATAGCTGCATTTTTGAGAAGTACTAAAGAGGTCTTGGTGCTCCACGCAGAGACTACCATCAATTAGGTGATGGCACAGCAAAGGGAAGTGGGTGTTTGGCAGTCTGGAACCCTCATGAGTTGGCATGGCCAGGATTTCTCTCTGGAAGAACTGATATGCTTTCTGAAATACCTGCTTTTCATACTTCTTGAAAAAGATTTAGTTCTTTGTGTCCTAAAGTAAAGAGAGAAAAGCTTTCTCTCTTCAGAGAGAACAGAAAAGAGAGAAAAAATGATTTGGGTTGTTTTCCCTTAAACATTCTCTTCTGATAGTGGACATGTGGCATCTCAGGTGTTTTTTGTCAACATCAATATGGTCAGTCAAAACTCTGCTTGAAAGCTGGCTGGTGGCATGTGTAAAACTATAAAACTCTGCTCCTGTTAACGCAGATTGTCTGCAGTTTTTTCAGAAGTGAGGAAGAGGAGACTTGTAACCTCAAGTACATCTTGGTCAGGACCATTTAAATGTTAGCTTTGCAAGTGATTTTAAAATTTGCTTTTTAATTTTTTTCTTTTAACAAGAAATCATGACTTCATGGCTTTTAAAAAGTAGTTTGTAAGGAATATGAACAAGTTACTTGTACAAATCTCATTTGACACCATTCATGAAACATCCATTTTGTTTTCAGCTGGTGAACTGTCTTCGTGTAACAGTGCTAACTGTAAAACAATGAGAAATCTGATTTCCCCACTTACTGTAGAACAATGCCCCAAATATGTGTTACCTTAAAAGGATAAAGTGATCTTCAAATGCCAAATTGTTTGTCATTTCTCAGTGGGGCAGGGTGGAGTTTCCTGTTTCAAAACGGCCGCTGGCTACATGGGTGGTGCAGTTATGTATTGAGATTTAGTGCATATTTGTCATAAAAAAATGGTTTTCTTTCATCAGATGCTAATTTACTTACATTCCTGATAACGGTTACCAGTGAGGCTTGGGAAGACCTTGTGTTAGGTCTAGTCTGTRTGATTTTGTATGTGTCAGCCTGCCAAAATTCTGAGGAGAAAAACATTCTGGGGAAAAACAACCATGTTATAGGCTTTGTTCTTGCTTTCATTCCTAGATTAATCATCGCATTTTTCTCTATGACAACGGAGCAGAAATGGAATGTAGAGGAAAGAGAAATGTGATAGTCCACCTTAGGGTTGGTGTCCAAGCTGTTTGGTCAGGCCATAGGGAAATCTTGCGTTCAGCCAGAAAGCTGATTGCTGTAGAATTTTTACAAATCAATTGAATTTCAGCTTCATGTGGAGTGACAGACAAGTTTGGAGCAAGGGTAGCGTATGCAGATTGCAGCAAACTCTGTTGCATCCTGACCCATCACATCCGTGTCATTCTTGTTAGTCCTGTCCCTTCCTAGTGTGATGCAGGTAAGCAGGAGAGACAGGGACCTAAACCAGGATTTTATAAATCATGCCAAGAAAGAGAGAATTTCCATCATGCTTCTAAGCACTTGAAATGCTTCAGTCACTTCCAGTCATGAAGAAGCTAGCATGAGAGTTCAGAAAACATTCCAGTACCACAGTGGAACCAAAGGTAGCTGATGACAGCAAACACTGGGTTAAGTATTCATTTTATTTTAATAAATGGCCTGGGTTTTTTATTGTTTAGATTTTGTTGTTGTTGTTTTTTGTTTGTGTTTTTTTCAAATGTTCTAAAAAATTCAAGTCCAAATTAGCATCCTGATTTAGGAAGACACACATGATAGGACAATGAAGTAAATGCCTGAATGGGGATGCAGAACCGCAGTCCCAGTCAGGGTGAGAGTCAGTAGATACTGGCAAATCTGTTGTCCATAGCAGACTGTGTTTGTGCCTTCAGGAGTGTAACCTCTGTCCAAACACCCATTGAAATGCTGGTCTAGGTTTCTGTTTTTCACTGCTGAAATTGGAGAGAAAAAGTGKTTTTTAGCAGTCATAGATAACTGTGTAGGCAAGGAATGAAAATAATTTCATCTTATAGCTGTGAAACAAGAGCTAGTTAAGAAAGAGAAAGAACAAGATTTCTGAAATCACCTCTTTAAGCTCCTGCTTTGCAGTCCTTGCCCAAGAACCTTTGCTGCTGCTTTGAAGTGTTATCTCCTCCTGCCTTGGTAGTTATTTATCCCATTCAGCTATGCAAAACTATTTGATTCCAGCATTCAGAAACATTGGTATGAAAGCATGAAATCCATTCCATTTGCAGATGAATCTCAGGTTAGGYAACTGCTGAGTGCTTTGCAGTTGTGGCGCTAGTATTTACTGCCTTTCTGATGCTTACCAGTTGTGTGCATGTGTCTCTACTTGTGGAAATTAAACCTTTCTTCTTTCAGTCTATGGGCCAAGTGCTGACCTCTGATACCCCCACTGGAGCCGAATCGGAAGAGGATGAGGATGGCATGAATGACATGAATGAAGAGGTGATGTCACTAATATGGAGCGAGGATTTGAGAGTACAAGAAGTACGACGACTCTTGCAAAGYGCCCGTCCTGTGCGTGTCAATGTAGTGCAGATGCCAGAAGCTAGTGACCATGAATACATAGAAGAAAAAGAAAACCGGTAAAAAATTCTCTCTCAGTCTACTATTTTTTCACAAGTGGTTGTTTTTTTGTTTGTTTGTTTGTTTTTTGTTTTTTGTTTTTTTTTTCCTCAGGTGAAGAACAGTATATTTTTAGTGGCTAAAAGCTAAGTTTGCCTACCAAACAGTGTGATAGATTCTAGGCCTGGACTGAGCATTAAAGTAGATAGACCTGAGTGCAAACACTCAGAGAAGAGGGTTGGATTTCAGAATGAAGGTYTTGGAGGGTGAGTGGACATGAAGACTGTTCTGTAGTGAGCTGAAGTGCTCTCAGGATTCAGGTTGCACATGGGAGAGATTGTTGGTTCCAACTCCAAACGACGTGTTGAGATCAATTGCAATGTGAAAGCTGGTTGCAACATTTTTTTTTTTTTCACCGTCTAAAAAGCAAGTTCAGTATAAGCAGGAGCTGCTCTGCAGAAACACACTGTAGAGAAAGCACCATAGTTCCAGCATGGGGTTAAATGGGGCTTGTTTGTCAGATAAAGGTTACTCCGTGTGCAATACAGACTCTGTATACTGTAATCACCCTCCGTACTTGCTCTAGCTGGTGTGTCAGTTGATCCTGATCCTTTTCCTCAAGCCCTGGTCTGAATAATGTCATGTATTATGGACACTTATGCCCTCCCTGCGTTCTCTGGTGGCACCCAAAGCCAGGGCTCACTTCAGCCRCTTGGCCTGCCACGTTCTGGTGTCATAACCATCTGCTGCCCCACATCTCAGCCCTTTCCTGGACAAGCAGGTCCTTGAAGAGYTGGAGCTGGGAAACTTCAGGCAGCTGTTTGAACTGCTGGTGTTAAAGACGCCCTTGCCAGTGACGGCCCTAGGAGATTTAGGGAAGAGCATATAATGCAGCAGTGAAATTCCGTCTCCCCCTCCCGCCCGTATACTTCCTCATTCATGTCCCTTTAACTAAATTTAATTCCATTGGCACCTAGTTCTTCATAGGTAAAGGTACAGGGAAATACTGTTCATAGAAGATACCACATAACATTCCCAAGGCAAGATAACCAGCAGTTCACTGAATCTGGAAAYGCTGCCAGACTATCCATCCAGTCATCTCTATGTATTGAATATATGAACACACACACACATATTATATATATTTTTATAGTCGGTTCTACATGAGTATATTGCTGAGTGAGGTGTAGGCAAGTGGTTGCAGGCCAGAGAACTGCTACGCAATTAGTTAGCTTGGCACAGGCTGTTCACATTAGTTTGAATGTAYGTGGTCTTACAGTCGTATGACCTTTTATTTTGGAGGTCTTAAAAGCATCTTCTCAATAAAAACTAAATTTTCAGAGGAGTGTTAACATGCAAAGTCCTTTGCAGAAGCAAGAAGCTGAAGGAACACAGTGAGTTATCATCTGACCTAACGAGCTGAGTAATCTGACAAGTCTAGAAAGTGTTTCCAGAGTAAGTTATAGAGAATTGTGGTCAACATTCCTGGAAGCATGTTAATTCTGTACACAGGTTATTGCTAAATGTGATCACTAGTCATAACAAGATTGCACATGCATATTGCATATGGCAGTCTGCTCTGTTTTGCTTTTTGCTTTTTTTCTTTGTCTCTGCTATGGCTGTTAAGTTGTCCATAATGTATTTACTTAACAGCCTCTACCTTAAAGAAAAARAATAGAAGAAAGTTTCAAAATGCTTTCAGCTACAGCTTTGCGGTTARTTTTTTAAGATACTGGTTCACAAGTTTAGCCTACTAAAGAAGCAAAATTAATGTGCTGKTTTTGAGTCAGAAAAATTGCTGTCTCTAGTGCCTGTTTTTTAGGTTCATTCTGTATCGTGTGTTTGCAATATTTACCCGTATTGAGAACTAGCTTGTTTTTTATTTCATCTGCCCAAAAGGTTGTTACAGCTGTGCCAGCGAACCATGGCCCTACCCGTTGGACGAGGGATGTTTACCTTGTTCTCCTATCATCCTGTTCCAACAGAACAATTACCTATTCCCAAACTGAATCTAACTGGTACGTGGCTCTGCGTTTTCTTTGGGGTTTGGTTTGTTGAAGATGCAATATTTGCCCGTGAGTATCCATCTGCTTTGCTGGATGTRTAATGCCCTTCTCAAGAGTATAGGAATGTGTTTTGCTAATTGTGTTGTCTTTGTTAGTGTAAATAACACAATTAAAGAGAGCAAATTGTCCCTAAAATGTGTCTCCAAATACATATCTGCAACTGCACTTTCTTTTGCAGACAGTGGCTTCTTGTAGCATTGAAACCTGTGCAGTTCTCACAGGAGATCCTGCCACTTGAATTCACTGCAGCAACAGATAAAACAAATTGTAGCAGGGAGCTGTTGTCCTTTGGGGACTAGCCAGAGAAGAAAGGGGGGATTTGGCTAGTGGGTTTCACAAGTATTTCCTGGCAGCACAGGAACAGTGAAACTTCAGGCTCRCTTCAGGCCTAAAGTTCTGCTTTAGGCTCTGGAGGAGAGACATGTGCTAGAGGATCAGATTCTTTTTCTGCCCATTTTCTCCCAAGCTTAATTCCTAGCCCCTTATTCTTTCCAGATGCTCCCAGTCCTTTCTTGGCCCTCATATAGTGTGAATTTGTGGTTCACTGGCTTCTGTCCCAGTGTCCCATCTGATAACTGCCAAGGAAAGATTCAGAACAAGCAGCAGTGATGCTACCCTGATAGATTCTTTCAGAAGCCAGTGACTTGAGCCCATAGGGCTATTTTTGCATTTAACAGGCTACGATGGAGTTTCTTTCAGCTGTTATCCCATTGCTTTTTGAATTGTCTCTTGATTAAAAAATTCAACGTTTGATTCTGATGAAGCTCAGAGCTGTTWCAGAAGTGCTTTGGATGAGCATGAGTGTTCTTGTTTCAGTATTGCCCCTCTAGGATATCCATGAACTAGCAAGACCACGTTGCTGAGYAGAGTTGTTCCTCTGTTGTTCTGTCTTTGAGTTTAATTGTTTTTMCTGTCTCTGTTGTGGGCAGGCCGTGCTCCTCCTAGGAACACTACTGTGGATCTGAACAGTGGGAACATTGAYGTACCCCCAAACATGGCTTGCTGGGCCAGCTTTCACAACGGTGTGGCTGCCGGGCTGAAGATAGCCCCTGCCTCACAGATAGACTCTGCGTGGATCGTCTACAACAAGCCCAAAATTGCAGAACTAGCCAAYGAGTATGCAGGCTTCCTCATGGCTCTGGGTCTAAACGGGCATCTCACAAAACTTGCCACACTCAATATTCACGACTACTTAACGAAGGTGAGGCYGCCTTTCGTGCGTGACAGACACACATGTCTGTAGGACTTTAGTTTCTTAAACATTAAAAAAGAATCAGCCTGCTTTGAATTGGAAGATTCCTGGTGTAGGCAGGTCTCACAGTCACTTCACTGACGTCTTTGCRCGACTGAATTTCTGTTTAGGAGTCTTGCAGCAGTTTTGTCACTGAGTCTTTCTGTGCTATGTTGTGGCAGATGAATTTACCTCTGCTCATTCTGTATCAAAACGTTCAGCTAGTTAATCTTKCTGTGGTGCAGAGTGAGAGCTCGCCACTTAGGATTTTGTAGAGTTTGTTTTGTATGATCTTCAACCCTTTATGTTCATAAAATCCCTATTAAATTGTACCAAAAAAAAAAAAAAATTAATCATGTTCCTGTTCTCAAACGTAAAGATCATTGAACGTGACATCAGGCTTGACGGGAGGGAAGGACTGAAAGTGAACTACTAGGGTGAGGATGACCTTTAAAAGCTTAACTATGATTTTAAAAACATCCCTTTTATATAGGAAACCAAAATTCCCCAATATAAGCATGTTTAACATTGCACCGTGTAAGAATTTCTATTTGGATTAAGTCTACCTGTTCAGCAAGAGTGCAAATTTTGAAAATATCTTTGTACTTGTAACAGCAAACATTCGTTTTCGYCAAGAGGTGGATTCAGAAAGCTTAACCACTGGGTGTATTTGAGAATGCAAGAGTTAAATTTCAGCTGAGAAAAGCATCTTTCCCCTTCCAAACATGCCCTGCCAAACATGCCCTGCCTTATTTCCTCATGAGTCCTTGTGTCCTGTTGCAGGGCCACGAGATGACAAGTATTGGCCTGCTGCTTGGTGTTTCTGCTGCCAAGCTGGGCACGATGGATATGGCCATAACGCGGCTCCTGAGCATCCACATCCCTGCCCTCCTGCCACCAACTTCAACAGAGCTGGATGTCCCACACAACGTGCAGGTGGCTGCTGTGATAGGAATAGGMCTCGTTTATCAAGGCACTGCTCACAGGCACATGGCTGAGGTTCTGCTGGCTGAAATAGGTAACTGCTAACGTGGGAAAAATGGGGTAAAGACAGGAGGAGACACACAACACTGCCTGTTTGATACAGTGCAGCAGTGACWTGAAGAAATTAATACCTATTTCTGACAGTCGTACTCTGCCACTGCAGTATTCACCTCTTATTTGCCAGGCCCTACCTTCTGCTGCTCAGAGGGTGGATGTGACTGTGATCTATGTCCTGTAGCACAGAGAGCGCTCACTGAACTAGCAGAAATGCAATAACAACATCAGGACTGGGCCTACATACCTTTGGCAAGTGGAAATTTTATCCAAGTACAGTGGGTCTCGGGTTGCCAGCTCTTTGTTAAATGGTCAGCAATAACAACATGTTGCTCCTGGCTTGGAGGCTTGTTTTTGGAAATCCTGCCCCTCTGCAGCACCTGAGCAGATTTGTTGCATTGTGTATACCTGATGGAGCTGACACTTTCCAGACATAGTTATTCATGTTTGTTCACAAAGGAACAGTTCTGGTGGGAACTAGAGACTGAAGCACTGAATGAAAAAAAAAACCTTGTGTCCTTAGGGACAGTTTTTTGGGATCACTAGGTTGGTGGAAATGGATCCATCATTTTTTCAGATCTATTTCCAGTTGTGTGCTTAAGGCCTTCCAAGCATCTCTCTCTGATGGGTAGTTTTGAGCAGGAAACTTCTGATCATTAGAGTCTTCTGTGTAGCTGGTCTGGCTTTATTTCTACCAGTTGTTTTAATTGGTGTTTATAGGCAACTCTTCAGAAGAGACAAATTTTAAGGATGAAATTGTACTTGTGTTTCTACTAGTTTGATATATGCAGTATTTTCTGGCTATAGCTTTTGAACACTGTGGTGAACATTTGTAAATACCTTCACAATATATGTAATTGTAGTATGGCATTTTCAGTGGGTCTGTGAGTTCCAACCATATCATTTGATAATATATACAGTTTCTGGGGGACTTTATCATTTAGTGATGGACAGATAATAATTATTATTTTAGAGAGAACTTTCCTTTTTCTAAGTTGCTGTTTTTTTTCTCCCCGTTTCATTAGAAATGTAATGCTCAGTTAAACCATGTTCACTTAGCTGGGATTTTAGAAGATGAATCTCACTGTTCGTTCTGTTTTCTCAAGGCCGTCCCCCTGGACCAGAAATGGAGTACTGCACAGACAGAGAGTCCTATTCACTCGCCTCTGGGCTAGCTTTAGGCATGGTTTGCCTAGGGGTAAGTGCCTCTTTTTATTGTTGTTGAAAATGCAGTTGTTAGAAGAATCATTATTTGTTGGGATGGAGATGCTGAGAATTGTTTCCTCCTCCCAACCGATTTTGGACASTTTTTTTCCCCTGTATGGAAAGGCACTTTTTTCCTATTTCTTCTCCTCTTCATTCTTTAGCATGGCAGTAATTTGATAGGCATGTCAGACCTCAATGTTCCTGAGCAACTTTACCAGTACATGGTTGGAGGTCACCGGCGCTTCCAAGCAGGAATGCACAGAGAGAAGCACAAGTCTCCCAGTTACCAGATTAAGGTACATGTTATTACTGTTCAGCATTTTTGCCCACTTCAGTGGAAAATAGTGATGACTTAGAAGCCTCCGGTGGGTCTGGATATCAGTGCACCACAGGAGTTTTCAATGATGCTTTCTTCCTGGTTACCTGCTCTGAAAGTGTGCTGTATTTTCACAGGAAGGAGATACCATAAACGTGGATGTCACTTGCCCAGGTGCCACACTTGCGCTGGCGATGATCTATCTAAAGACTAACAATAGGTATTGACCTTGGAATTAGTCTGATTCTTTTTCTAATAATTAGTGATGGATGTTTAAACTGCAATAAAGTTGGACCTATGTTGTGTGACTTGGGCAGTTTTGTGCTCCTATCAGATAACCTGTAAACCCTGTTCCTTTCCTGTGCTCTGCAGATCCATTGCTGATTGGCTTCAAGCACCAGATACAATGTATCTGCTGGACTTTGTAAAACCAGAGTTCCTCTTATTGAGAGTAAGAATTTCTCTTGTTTCATTTCTGAGTTATTTAACAATACTAAAAATGCATCCTAAAATTCAACTCGCGTCTGTCACATAGAAGACCTTAGCTATCTGATAACTCAGAAAGGTCTGCTGAGCTTAGACCTTCAAACAAATCTCTGCTTGTATAAGGACAGTTTGGTTGTCCTGCAGCCCTAGAGAGAGATAGAATTTGGTTAGAGATATTTAYCTGATTCATTTTGTTAGGAGCCTTAAGTTAATTTTAACAATTTAAGTAAATTTCTGTAGTTTTTTTTTCAATGAACTTCAAATATTAAAAAATACAGTCAGGCCTCAGGATTTGTTACAAGTACATGCTGTAAGTTCAGGTGGATGTACTGGCTAATCATATAGTGCTCAAAATAAAGTCTTCTATGCTTCTTTTGTCTGCAAACAGAATTGGAGTTCCCTAAAGCCAAAGAGCTTTTCTGTTCTTTCTGATATGAAGGCTGGAAGCAGTGAAGGAGCTGCCTGGGGTGTAGCTAGATTTTCTGTTCTTCTTTCTGGATGCATTTATTGTGGTTAAGGGGAGAGGTAGAGGAGTTTGTTATATGTTCTTTTCTTTCCTTACATTTTGATTTCTCACCCATCTAGACCTTGGCTCGATGCCTGATTTTGTGGGATGACATCTTGCCCGATTCCAAGTGGGTGGACAGCAATGTGCCTCAAGTAGGTGTTCAGGCTTAATGTGTTTACTTCCCTATATTTACCTCTTGTAGTATTGCTACCTGTGTGAGCATCTCCATTGTCACCTGAGCTTCACAAAAAAMCCCACATGTTAATTTATAATATTTCTTTGCTATATGAAGCTTGATATGATGTAGGAGAGACCAAGGACTGGACCAGCAGATCTGCTTTTACAAAAAAATCTTGCCAGGCTAAATAAAACTTGATGGGCCATTGAAAAAAAGGCARTAGGAATGAAGGTAATGGACACAAATTTACATGAAAATTTCTGATTTTATATGAAAGGACAAAAAGAATGTTCACAGTGTGGATAATTGGATACTAGAAGAGGAGCCCAGAGAGCCTGTGTGATCTCTGTCTATGAGGATATGCAGATCTAAATTGGATAAATGCCTGAAGAAAACTTGATACACTTTTGAAGATGCCCTACCTTGAGCAGGGCTTGACCTGCAGACTTGCAGCGTTCCCTTCCTGTAGCGCTGATGAGTGTTGCCCTGGGTTTCTTGGACCGTGATGGAATTATAGGTCTCTCTAAAGCATCATGATGCCCTAGAACCAGGGGAGAGAGAGAACTCTTCAGGACAAAGAAAATGGTAGAAAGAGAAAGGAATTAATTTTTTCTCCACATCCACAAGACAAGAAGCCATGTGCCAAATTGCCGGAGGGAGGTTTCAGTTAAGCATTAGGAATAGCTGTCTGACAATAAGATCAGCAGTCCTCCAAGATATAGAACATGGATTTGGCAGCATTGAAATTTTTTTTAAGAAAAGTTAGATKACCTGAAGTTACCTGCTTTGCTTTTGAGCGCGTACAGTAACATAGTGTTCTGGCACGATGTGGCCATCACCTGTTTTTTGCCAGGTCTTTAAGGAATCTGATATGTGAGCACTGAAAAGCATCCGTTTTGGCTTTAGAATTGTGATTAAGCAATTGCTAGTGGATTAAAAAAAAAAAAAAAAAAAGTTACCTTTATAAAAGCTAACTTTTATAATCCTGTGAAACAAACTTTCTGTTTTGTAAGACTTGTGAGTGCCCAGATGCCCAGAAAGGTTTGGAGAAGATCTCCTGGATTAATTTTTCTACCTTTTTTTACAGATCATAAGAGAGAATAGTATATCCCTTAATGCAACAGAGCTCCCTTCATCTGAAGATCTCAGTTTGGAGACACTGGTGTAAGTAGCACATTTAAAGATTAGACACATCTAGAGAGGAAGACTGTACAAAGCCAAATTTGACTTCAGAAGCATGCAGCCAAACTAGAGATACTGTTATCTCTAATTGATATCTCTAACTAGAGATATTAATATTCAAAGAAGATCTGTCCCCTGATATTTGTGGAATTTTATTCTCAGCTTTCTTTTAAGACTTTTTTATGCAGTCAAGAATTTGTGATGCTTATTCAGATTAGGAAAAGAGAAACGCTCATTTCCTGTTTATGTTGCTTATTAGGCAAGCTCATGTTTACATCATTGCTGGTGCATGTTTGTCGCTGGGATTTCGGTTTGCTGGGTCAGAAAATCTGGCAGCATTTAAGTGCTTGGTAAGAGGTTTTTGTACTTTTTTTCCCCCCTTGATTTCCTATAGAGTTGTAATCTGTCCTTTGTGTCTCTATTTAGTATGTATTACTTTTCTTTACAGTACAAATATGCGACAGATTTCCTGAAGTGTTTGTCRGCACCAACAGCTTCAATAGTAAGTTTTCTGAAGTTCTTTGAAAGCTCAGGGGAGAGGAGGCTTTGTTATGTGATATACTTCTACTCTCACTGAAGCCTTCATGCAAATAAAAACATGCCTTTTACTTTTCTGTTTTACCAAGTGTATTTATAGAATGTGACAGGRTAGAGAATTATTTTTGTTARGGACTTCGGTTCTCCACTCTCCCTRTTTCTGTGGAATGTGGCTTTTGAACTCTAGGGTAGAGAATAACATACTAGGTCTGACATGCATTTGACCACAGAAGTGCAATAACTCTTTTCCTCATCTCCTTGAAGACAGGTCATTATAATCTCGAAACGTGTTTGAGTGTCTTGTTGCTGTCTCTGGCGATGGTGATGGCTGGCTCTGGAAACTTGAAAGTCCTTCAGCTTTGCCGCTTCATGCACAAGAAGACAGGTGGAGAGATGAATTACGGCTTCCACCTGGCTCACCACATGGCTTTGGGGCTCCTCTTTCTGGGAGGAGGAAGGTAACTTGCCATTTTCAAAGACAACTGTTTTTTGTCCTCCATCTTTCCTGTGGAAACTGGAGCAATGTGCGAAAAAGTATGCGGGTTCTGGAGATCCAAGGAGTAAATTGGAGCAAATAGCAAAGACATTATGGGCAAATAACAGACGTTTCTGGAGAAGTAGGATTTGCATGACTCTGCTTAGGGTCCAGGGGATGTTTTACCTCTTTTCCTGCATTCATACCTACATTTACTGCCTTTCAATAATTTGGTATCAGATGTTTAATGATCTTGTGTTTAATGATGTTTGCACAGTGAACGTGAATATTTGAACTGCTGGAGACCGGATAGTCCCACAGAATTTAGAAAGCTGATGACACAAACAGCAGAAACTGTCATGACTGTTAACAGCATGTTTTTTTCTCAGAGCTCAGCAGCAGTTGTGCACGCAGCAGTTTGGGATCAGGTTTTAGTAGTTACTATCGTTTGAATATTTTGTATGTTACAGAGGARGATAAAGCCTCAACAGTCTAGTAAGTACAGTGCTTTAGAGCAATGTGCAAAAATATACCAAGAAAGCAGGGCAACTMTCCGGTGTTGGGACTGGGAGGAGGAGCTGTGCTTGGGTCCACCCTGGGAGACATCTCTTTTCTCCATTTGTTTTTCCATCTACTTAATTTGCTGCTTCTTTTAGCCTTCCTTTCCATCAGGGTGACCTGATACTACTTATTAACATAAGTAAATGAAAAACACTTCAATTTCTCCAGGCATTCTTTTCTAGAGAGATTCATCTGCTTCATTCTCATCATTCTTTTTTTCCCACCCTGTATCTTGATGCTCATCACTTGCTCCCTCTTGAACATTGTCARTGCTTAATTCTTTGTTCTGGTTAGTTTCTTTAAATGCGTTCTCCAGYATGAGGCTTTATAGAACTCCATGACAGATAGCTCATGTAATACAAATTTTTCTGTTGGCCATTTCTCCGATTCTTTTCTTTTGGCTTTCCATTGACTGGAACAGAGCTTTTTACTTCTAGGGGCTGCAGTCAGAGAATACAGGAGATTTCATTCTTCATGAGTTATTAAAAGTGAGAGTTTGGCAGCTACCTCTGTCATCTCTTCCTGATGCTGACATGACTTTTCCATCATCCTTGTTATGTATAGGCACACTCATCTCCTAGGATTGTTACCATTGTAAATGTGCTGCCTTCTTAGCTTTGCTGTCCCCTTTGCATCAGACAAGACCAGCACTAATGCCAAAGTAAACTCCTTTTTTTCCAGGCCTTAAAAAAAATACTCTGTGTGTGGTAGCTTGGAAACTGTCCCCATTGTCTGGAAGTTCTAAACATTTCATTATATTTTATTTTATTTTGAAAATGCAAATCTTACTGCCTTCTRGATGCTGCATTACTTAGAACTGGCCTAGAAATGTTTCTGGCTTGTGTTCATTTCCCCCCGCTTCATGTTTGYTTTTGCCTACTGTAGGAAGGCGTATGGAAATCGTTGCGTTTCTGCACTTTGCTTCTGTCCTTTCCTTCTGTGAAACGCCAGAATATTTTGAGCACCCCTGGTAGAGATGCCAGTAATTGTTAGCACTGAAAACTGATAGAAAATGCTTGTTTTTTTTTTTCTACAGATACTCGCTGAGCACGTCAAACTCCTCAATTGCTGCTCTCCTTTGTGCACTGTACCCTCATTTCCCTGTTCACAGCACGGACAATCGGTGAGGGTTTTGTACTGCTACAGATTTCATGCTAGCTTGTTTGACAATTGTGTTTTGGCTAGTGAGCTCTGTGCATCTTGATATACAAAGGTGCTGAATTCCTTATTCCCCTGCCACAGGTACCATCTCCAGGCCCTGCGCCACTTGTATGTGCTGGCAGCAGAACCCAGGCTCTTGACCCCTGTTGATGTGGATTCAAACACTCCTTGTTATGCCCTGATAGAGGTGACATACAAGGTAATTTGTCTGGGAGCAGGGAAAAGAGGGAAGGCCTTTGAAGGGGATGTGGGAGACAACTGAAAATACTGTTTTACTGAAAGCGTGCTGTGTTCATTGTTGTGACAAGCAGTCTTGGGCTTGCTTTTAARTTGTGGTGGGGACAAGTTAACTCTGTAGGCAAATAATTGGAGGGGTGTGCTCAGCCCACTTATACATTATTTGTACATTGAACATGGGACAARCAAAAGGCACTACAAATTCTCTAGTCAACTGTGAAAACTGAGCCAGCACCACAGTTCTTGTCTTTCTGAAGAGCAGGACCTTCTCAAAGGCGCAGAGATGGTCGTAACTGGCRGGAATTTTAACAGCCTTTCCCTAATTCTGCCAAAAACTGCCTGTGTTATTTAATCATAGAATGCTTAAGGTTGGAAGRGACCTCTAGAGGTCATCTAGYCCAAYCCCCTGCACACGCAGGGTCYCSTAGAGCATGTGGCACAGGGTGGTGTCCAGGYGGGTTTGGAAGATCTCCAGAGAAGGAGACTCCACCACCTCTCTGGGCAGCCTGTTCCAGGGCTCTSTCAYCCTCACTGKTMAGAAATTCYTYCKCAAGTTCCTGTGGAACTTTTGGTGCCTCAATTTGTGGCYRTTTCCTCTMGTCCTRTCACYRGCCACCACTGAGAAGAGGCCAGYCCCCTYCTCCTCACTCCCTCCSTTGAGGTACTTGTACACACTGATCAGGTCCCCTCTCMGTCTTCTCTTCTCCAGGCTGAASAGGCCCAGCTCTCTCAGCCTTTGCTCRTAGGGCRGATGTTCCAGGCCCYTAATCATCTTYGTRGCCCTGYGCTGGACTCTCTCCAGCAGSTCCACGTCCCTCCTGCACTGGGGAGCCCAGAACTGCACACAGYACTCGAGGTGCGGCCTCACCAGGGCTGAGKAGAGGGGCAGAATCACCTCCCTCGACCTGCTGGAGACGCTCTGCTTAATGCACCCCAGGATCCCATTGGCCTTCTTGGCCAYGAGGGCACACTGCTGCCTCATGGTCAACTTGTCGTCCACCATGACGCCCAGGTCCCTCTCTGCGGGGCTGCTCTCCAGGAGGTCAGTCCCCAGCCTGTAGGCATGTCTAGGGTTATTCCTCCCCAGGTGCAGGACCCTGCACTTGCCCTTGTTGAACTTCATGAGGTTTCTCATCGCCCAGCTGTCCAGCCTGTGCAGGTCCAGAACCCAGGAATAGAAACTCACTGACTTTTGCCAACTTAATTGTTGTAAATAAGGTATATGTTTTCTTTTTCTTTGCATTGAAATGAGATTTACTAATATGTGGCTATTGGTGGCTTTTTAAAGGGCACACAGTGGTATGCAGAAGCCACGGAGGAATTGATGGCACCCACCCTTCTTCCAGAGCTTCACTTACTGAAGCAGGTAAAGGAAGTCTYCACTCTAATGAGAAATTTAATTGTCCAGATTCTGTGCCACACTCGCTGCAAGGAGAGAGAGAGAGACACAAGTGACTTTTCCTTGATTCCCTGTCTAACTTCAAACAAATCCCTGTTAACCTTAGCCAAACCCTGGGAAACTCTGCGTTATCATGACAACTCTGAGGACATTTCCATGTGCTATGATGATGGCTCTGAGGATTTTTCCATGGCTGTGGGATGCATAGGCTCACTTTGTCCATGCACTGCTCTCTGGATTTCACTATCGTGCTCTTAAAATCCGATGTAGCAGGAAATTCTCTGTTGGAGAATGAATACATGGGCAGAGTTTTAGGCTTATCTAAAACACTCTTGATTTTGTGATTCTGGTTATATCTAGTAATAAAAATGCTTATTTTGACAGATCAGAGTGAAGGGACCACGGTACTGGGAATTATTAATAGATTTAAGCAAGGGAACACACCATCTCAAGTAAGTGTTTTTTATACTACTTGTTAGTTGAATGCATTGGTTTGGAGGATTGTTTTGTTTTTCTTGCGTTGTTGGAGATTTTTTCTTGCTTAGTTTTGTGTTTTGTTTTTTRCATAAAAAGTTCCTGTAGATGTAACACCTTCAGTTTGGAGAGAATTTGGGTTTTGATCRGTTTGCTGCTTTGTGCTTGGCAGCACTTTAAGGTGAAGAAAGAAACTGTGTAGTTGGTTTCACCTGTTGTAAATTATTCATGCAAAAACAGGGTGGGGGAAAACTTGATAGTAAAAACCACAGATACTGGCAGTGGGTTTGAGCAGTACCAGAAACTACCTTAAACTCATGGTTTTAGTTTAGTTTTGAGTTGAGTTGGTGTGATGTCATGTTTCCCAAGCTGTTGATATACGAGTTAGCTGCTACTGCTTTGTGCAATACTATTTTTGTGATGTTACAAGAAGTGCACAAACTCCTACTTATTGCTTGTTAACTAACGTTTTAAGTCACCATTGGGCACCTGTGAAAAACAGAAATCTTACCGGAATACAGTTTCAGTAGGTAAAATGCTTCTCATTCTTGCACTTAATACCTTACAGTGTAACTTGTCACTGAGAATAGCTTAGAAGAAACCAGCTGCATTTCTCCTCAGTAATGTAATTATTCTGATTGCTTTAAGTGACTCGAGATCAGGTTAAGCACTGCAATGTTGTGTGCACTGTTCCGTGTCTTTAAAGATAACTGACAGAGAGCTGCTGCGGAGTGCAGAATCGTGGAGGTCAGAAAGCACATACTGATTCATCAACCACACTATAGCTAGCAGAAACCCTCCTGTCTCCTCCTGGGTTGAGTCTTTTAGAATGATTGTATTTGGAACTTCTCTGTACAAAAAAGAGCTGGTTTTTTTGGACAGATGAGACCTCAGGAGGCTGATACATTTTCTTATCCGTGGTGGTAGAGACCTGGCTGGCTGATGATGTTTTGAAGATGTGTCCATGTGTGGAGGAAAGCTTCTTTTTTCCCATCTTACTACGTGTGAATTATGCTAAGCAGTTAGTTTCAGTATAGGTAATATAGTTATTTTAAGGACACCCATGGGCCTGAAGTTACTTGCACAGTCGATATTGTTTTCAGTCAGATAAAATACACATCTGTTTTGCAATGGGGCTACTTTAAACTGTTGCGTGCTTCTGTTTGTAGAATTGGCCAGGGATGTCAGGGGAGTTTTTTGCATCAAGGAAGGATCTCTTCACCATCACAGTTTGCCCTTAAAGCTGTGGATACTTGTRCAGGTTATGTGGTTGTCCTTGGTGTTGGAAGCTTGTATCAGTATGACTTACCCCTTTTTCCTCTCCATTTGTCTGCCACCGCATCATCCTTTGAGAGCAACCTGCCCCAGAAGAAAGCAAGATTTCTGTGCATCTATATGCATGTTGGACAGAGTTTAAGCCATCAGGACAAGGGATATCACCACATACGGCCGCTGCATGCATGTATCTTTTACAGGTCTGCCTCCTTGTTTATAGGTACCAACGTGAAGTAAGCCAAGCTGTTCTTTTTTCAGGTCGATTCTTTCCAAAGGTGGTGTCTTGTATGTGAAGCTGAGAGCCGGGCAGCTCTCGTACAAGGAGGACCCGATGGGCTGGCGCAGCCTCTTAGCACAGACCGTCACTCACCGCAGCTCTGAAGCTCGGGCATTCAAGGTATTGCTGCCAGATGGGTTTCCTAGCTGGAACAGAGCAGCACTGAGACCTCTGCTCACGCAGGCAGCATGACCCATAGCAGTGAATGCTGGTAAACCTTGTTAAAAGGAGCTTTAGCCATGAAGCGAGGTGCACCCAAGGACAGACAGGCAGGGAAATGGGAATGGCAACTCAGCAGTGGTYGAGTAGTGCACAACAGCTGATGCTGTGTTTTTCAGCCCTGCCACGTGGCTATGAGTATTGAAGTTATCTACCTGGCTTCAGGAGAAGGAAGCCACGTGACTTTCATAGCACGTGGGATACACATGTGCATGTGCATTTGTTGTGGACAGATAGAAGTTTTGGATTATTTACTCATGGTATGTTTTCTGTAGGTTGCAATGTTTTCATTTGTGTGCTAGGGAAGAAAAGAGCAGGTGGAAATTGCTATTTCATTTGTTCAGTAAAACAAAAAAATACATCTTACAAGTATTATTAATCTGTTTTTCAGCCAGAAGCAATTTCAGCTTTTACTTCTGATCCTGCTCTGTTCTCATTTGCTGATTATTTCTGCAAACCAACTGTGAACATGGGCCAGGTATGATGCTTAGAGGTGGCATTTTCTTTAATGAAAAAGTAGGAAAATCTTTGTTAAACTGGAAAGAGCACAGCTCAGTAATATAGTCCTCCAAATAGTGGGGACAGGGAATATTGTAAGGGATGTGCTATAATACAGACAAAACAATGTGGTTTTTTTCCCATTACTTACATCGTTGTTTCTACTAGTTGTGCTAGAAAATACACTAGTTATATTCATTGTAGAATGTGTTTAATATGTGCTGAGAGCTCAGTTTAGTGTCCTRCAGTATTTAGGTAAAATCACAGCAAAACTGTTGTTTCTTTATCATGTTTTTGTTTCATGCTTTTGTTTCTTTATTTTGCATGGAGAACTGTTTCTCTGTGCAAAGCGACTTAAAGGAGGGAACAAAATACATCCACSTCTTAGCTAGTTTTAATAAGCGTGGAAACTAAAGCAAGCTGTGTACCATTGTTAACTATCATTAATTTATGATTAGTCAGTGCATGGGTTAACTTTAATGGAAGGAGATGTGTGCAGTAGTAGAACCTGTAATAAATTTTACCTAGCATGTGCGCTTTGTAAAATCATGTGTCTTTTATCAGAAACAGGAAATCCTGGATCTTTTCTCTTCAATTCTTTATGAGTGTGTTACTCAAGAAAATCCAGAGATGCTGCCCACGTACATAGCAATAGATCAGGTGAAGTAGTACATACTATTTTAATAGCCATATTTTGGTTCAGGACTGTTGGTTGCACACACTTTTGCAGAAGGAAGAGCAATAAAAGCATTAATGAGCTTGCAGGGAGATGGCAGAGACTGTAGAGCAAATTAGAAAGCAATCTGAGGTAGTTAATGAAGACTGAAATTACACAAGAAACATTAGTCAACACTTTTTCTCAGCAGTTACTCAGAAGGAGAGTACTTGGAGTATGTTTTTGAGTGTTCATTCACTTCATACTTGATATCGAGTTGTTTCACCCTGGAGTTCTCATTCTTACAAATGTTTTTTATTTCCCCTCTGCTAGGCTGTGAGGCGGTTGGAAAGGAGAGAAATGTCAGAGACGTTTGAACTGTGGCAGATAAAGCTGGTGTTAGAATTTTTCAGTTCTCGGAGTCACCAGGAGAGGATGAACAGGAATCCAAAACGAGGACTCTTCATGAACTCCGAATTTCTGCCTGTGATGAAGTGCACTATTGATAACACTTTGGATCAGTGGCTTCAAGGTATAGAGAACATTAATACTACATCCATGGGTGCAATTCATCATTATTGTCCTTCTGCTAATCCAGATCCACTGTTACCTCCAAAGTATTGTGAAATGATAATATAAGGCCAAATACYTACATGTTAGCATAAAACAACTTGTTTGCCTTTTTAACCTCAAGATTACATGTCGTATCCCTGACCAAAATGATGTTTTGGTCTTAGAACAAAATGGAAGACTTGTGTAAGACAATTTAGTAAGAAAATAGTAATAGAGTGTGTACCATTCAGWATTATTTGAGTGCTTCTGTTATGAGTATTTGTATGTATATGAAGGCATTGATCTGATCTTTTATAGCTGAGTGAGGTGCTTCATCACTTGTCTCATATGTTACAGCCGGAGGGGACATCTCTCTGCATTCCTACTTGAGCGGGCAGCCTACGGAAGACTCCCAAGTGAGCATGCTGGCTTGCTTCCTCATTTACCACTCGGTCCCAACACCAAGCCAACTGGCAGCTGGAGGCTTAGAAGGTAGGGTTGGAGTGTGACACAACACGCACACGTTTGGRGGATTTGTGCTGTGTGTTAAGAGGAGTATATCCTGTGCAGGAGGTGCAAATGTGTAATTCCCCTGAAAGCTGTTCCTTTCTTTCCTCTTTGTTGATATGTGTGTGAGTAGGGATGTGTAAGGTGGACACTTTAGATAGGACAGTGGAAGGCAAAATTAACATCTTGACCTTTTTCTGACCTACAAGTAACAATGTTCTTCAAGGGCAACAAGACCAGAAGAGGAAAGCTGTGACAGTGGAAAGGCACCTTTATGTTATGTTAACCTTGTGCTGAACGTCCTTAGGTCTTTTTCTTTTGAGAATCCAATTAGAGTGGTCCTCTGATTTGGAAAYTGTGGTGATTCTGAGCCCTTTCAGTTGGCAGCTTCTCTTTTCCCCTTTATCCACCAAACCTAAGGATATACAACTCCTTGTTTACTCACCTAAGAACTGACTCTTTTTCTCAGATTGAAAAAGAAATGCAGCTGGGCTTTGATTTGGGGAACTCTGTGGACTCTCTGGGAGACTGTACAGGCGATGCTACCTTGGGCTTTTGGATATTTTTAGSTCAGGCATCTGTTCAGGCCAGAAGACCTCTCTCCTAGTTTGCTATGTCTTCTATATGTTTTATTATKTTGGGATATTCTGGGAGTTCCTGCYGTGCTAAACAAATTTGGRGATTCTTTTTCAATTGTGCTTGGCTGGGCAGTAGCATTTTCGTTAGTACACTGTTTGCAACAAAATGCGTGGTAAGGAACACATCTCTACGTGCAAATGTGACCTGAAATGCAGACCTGAATGCCAGCTGACTCTGAGTGCCGCTCTATTGATACCTCACTCTGGGTACATGTAACACCAGTATGTGATCGTCTTCTTTTTCTTTCATCTCTTTAGGAAGTTCCAACTTCTCTGAGCTGCTTCTGAAGTTCAAGCAGTTGAACATGCCCGTTCGTGCGCTGCTGAGGCTGGCTCCTCTGCTGCTTAGGAACCCGCAGTCCATGGTGCTGTAGTTAGGGCAGCGCAGAAACTCACGGCCTTCGTTTTACATGCAGACACTGAACAACAGAGCCAGCTGTGCGTTGACTCGTATTATTTGAAAGGCAGGCAGATAAAACGTTCTTTAATTTTGTAACTTCCCAAACAAAAAYTGCAAACTGGTCCCTAGACACGTTGACTGTGAGCAGGAGTTATTTATAAATTGTTACAATGAAAGAAGAAATGTGTAAAAGTGAACTAACAATAAATTTACTTTTGTTACTAAGGCTTATTTACAAATACGTCTTTTGTAGTGAATTTSGAAAAGAGCTTGGCTGGGAAACACACAATTTCCTTGTTTTTATAACTTCTTTGCCTGTGGTGTATCTAAATCTGCTTCTCTGAGGTGCTGTAGATTTTAGAAGATGGGCAGCCCACAGGAAACCARACTTGTTTTCCTCTAGGGAATCAGGCTGGAAAGGCAAGGGAGCTGCCAACACGCTGCTCAGCTTGGGCCAAGTGATGCCTTTCAGGAGTTGGCATCATCTTTCCGTCTCATTCATGTGACATTTCTGTCTCAGGCTACTGGGTGTGCATTGCCTAAGTGTTTTCTCTGCAAGTATAAATTGTTCTGCCCTGACTCTTCTGCCGCATACTCACTATTGTACTGTTTATTTATGTCTTTTTTTCTTATTATGTCTTTTTTATGTCTTTTTTTTTCCTCTTATCTTTGTTCTGCAATTAGTCAGTGGCTGCTGAGAAAACACCTGCCTCCGCAATGTTACGTTATGTCTGGGCAAGAACTGAAACTAGTCACAGACTATTTAAATAATTGGGCATTCGTTTACGTTTCCTTAATCTCTGCTACAATGCCTTATGTATCTCCCCGAGCTTTCCCCAGAGTGCTGAACTTGGAACAGGGCTCACGCTGTGTTTGTTCTGGGCAGGCAAAGCACTTAATTTTTCATAAAACAGGTGGAGTTACTCCAATAAAAGCAGCCAGAGGTGGAATTAGTTACTACTAGAAAAGGAGCCAGAGCCAAGTGGTTAGACTTTGCTTATTCTGAAGTTTCAGATTTGATGATCTTCTGTGAGACTTGCAGAGGTCCTGGTCCTCTTTTTCTGAGCCCTTGAGCAGGGATAGCAGAAGACTGCAGTAAACGGGCAAACATGTGAAGGAAGAAAAATGAGAGTATGTAAGAAACAACATTTTAAAATTTTGTAAAATTTTTCTACRTTTAAAACCTTCTGACATGTTTCTTAACCAAGGTTTTGCAGGAGTTCAAGGCCTTCTGAAGGAAGGATGTGTAAATATGTTACCAGCCCTGCCCATGGCAGCTGTGGCAAATCCCCTTTTATCTGAACTGTGCAGAAATTGATATATTTTTTTGAGCRCCCACAGTAGGAAAGTCCCTGTGTTTTGGGAGAGTCTTTAACCTGCCCAGGAGTCCAGAATTCAGATGCAAGTGCCCTAGATCATGGCTCAGGTGCCTGTGTCTGCAGCTCCTCTGGTGTTGAACCGCGTGGCCCCGCCRTTAGCAAGGGGAACGGGGCGAAAGGAGCAGGAGCAGCTGCAGGACCCCGGGACAGCTGGACCCCGAGGACATTGGCAACAGGCACAAACGCGCACAGGAGGGTCCGTCCGACGGCACCAGAGCTGTCRTTTACTCTGGGAGCGGCTGAGCTGGAGCAGGTTKCCYRGAGAGGACATGGAGTCTCCATCCTTGGAGACACTCCAAGCCCGCCTGCACAATCCACTGGGCCTGAAAGAAAACCAGGGCAGGAAGAAGACCCTTCTGTCGAGATATTTTCATTTCTGCATGAATGAAGTAAAACCGTTTCCTCAAACGAAGTATGGAAAACGCACTTCTGTCCCGGGGCAGCCCCAGCGGCTGCCACCCGCCCTGGTTCGGAGCAGGCAGCCGAGCTGGTTGAAGGGGCTGGCCAGCCTCTGGGCACGCCTGCGCTCCTCTGCTTGCGTGGCAGTTTGTGCTGGACTCGGAGCGGGTCCGGAAAGCCACCGGGCCCTGGTTCGCCCCTTGCTGCGGCCGAGGAGGGCGGGTTGCAGTCCAAGGCAGGGCCAGTGAAGGCAACATTTCCACAGACCTGTTAGGTGTGGGGAAGAACAAGCTCTGTAGAAAGCAYAAGGCACTTTTGATATCTCCACCTGCACGGAGAGCCCCCAGCTTGAATAAACTCGTGTCAGGAGGCAAAGGTTTGGGAGCAAGAGCTCAAAAGAGGTTGACTCAGGGACTGCCCGACAGGAGCCTCACGTTGCTACAGGGAAGAGATAAAGGGCTAAAGAGGTGCTTTGAACATCAGTGTGAACAATCCTGACCAGAGGTAAAGGAAAGATACACAGGATGCCATAAGAGTATCTATAGATATGGGTGCATAAGCTCATGTTCCTTGCTTGTAGCTTGAGGAACTTATTTTCTTCTTCCTTCTTGCCACGAAGCAYTAAGTACACGCTGGGGAACCAGAACGGTGCCGGTCCCAGCTCTGCAGCCCCTGAGCCTCGAGAGGCCAGACGTTCTGCTGGCCTCCTGAAGCCCACGCCAGGCACTGCCCCGCGTTATCTTTTCTATTTCGCTTTGGGCCGTGCTGCYGCACTCTGGGAGGGAGGGAAGAGGACACTAGAAAAACGCTGGATTTCAACAGGGAAGTTGAGAAACCTGAATTTACGGTTTGCTGGGGACAGTATCTGCGTCCTCCCTGGTGCTGGGGGCTTGCCCCGGTTCCGAGGAACGGTGGAGGGTGGCGCGTGGCCCCGCGGCCCCGGCTGCCTCCCGCGAGCAGCTGGCCCGTGGCCGCGGTGGCGACGCGGGGAGCCCGCGAGAGCCTCGAGCCGCTCGAGCAGAGACGCTTCCTGTTTCCTCCTGGGGCTGAGCAGAATTTGAAAGCAGCCGCCGCGGCGCCCTGGGCCAATGGTGAGGGCAGAGCCACGGCGGAGCCTGGGCGCGCGTCGTGGACGCCGGTCCCCGCTGCGCGCCGCGGGGCAGGAGCCCCCGGAGCCAGGGGCGGTGGGGCGCCCGGGGCGGCGCCTCCAGCGAGCAGGTGAGGCSATCTGCCGCACGCGCAAACCCTCGGGAGGCCGCGGAATGCGGTGATTTGTCTGTCGATGTCTATAAGCCGAAAAGAAAGAACTCCTGCCCGCTCTTGTACCGCTTGAGCCGCTGCTGCTTGCCTGGGCTGGGGTCTGCATCCTCGGTGCAGGGTGGATGTAGGTCAAGCGTGCGGGTTTAACCTCCGGGATGTGTCTGCTTGTGAAACCTATGGATGTGCAAGTTCCTGGTTTGGGCTGGACCCTCCRGGTCCATGAAAGGCAGCGTTGCTGTCCCTGTCCCGCAGCCGCGTCCTGGCTGGGGGTCACATGTTCGTAAAGCCGGGGCTGGGGGGCGAGTGATGCCATAAGAGCGCAGGGTGCCGGTGCTCGTGTGCCCGCTGCTCCCACCAGCTTCCACGCYGGCTCTCCCGCATCCCCTCAGACAGCGGGGCGGGAAACACGGTGAAACACCAGCACGAAGCCCGTGTCACACGTGAGCAGGACCTCCGCGGTGCTCGCGGGYGCGGGCCGCTGGGACCCGATCCCGGAGTTCAGGCACAACAAAGGTCTTCCTTGCTCTTGCTCCGGTCAGCGGGCCAGCGCGGGCAGGACACGAGGCTCCCCGTCCCTGCTGGGCTCCCCATCCCGCCAGGCTCCCGTCCCGGGACATGGCCCCGCTCTGTCAGCAGCAGCAGCGGCCTCTGCCGGCACCGACTGGGGCGGCGCGACCTGGGGCACCGATTCCCACGGGGCTCTCCGGGCAYGCTGAAGCTCCACGTGCCTTTCCAGGGGCCTTTTCATCCCTGAAACGAAACAACGGCAAGAACAACAGAAAGGGATGGGTTGTTTTACAGGAAAGAGCTGAAGGGAGGGTTTGAGGTGGAGCTGCTGCTGCGTYTGGGGGCAAAATATCCCTGATGGGAGCCAAGGAGTCTGAAGAGCCGCCAGGCAAAGCTGGCAACGCGGCCCCTTGCTGCCCTGCACGGAGYCTTGTGGCTGTCCCCAAAGCCCAGCGAGGCCAGAGACACCTCTGGGGTGTGCGTGGCCTCCAAGGCCGCTGCCCCGCAGGGCACACAGATCCCCAGCTCCTGCCACAGGGCTCCAGGAGGGGAGCGCAACCCGCGTCCCAGCAGTGTCGAGCGAGGGGCACCCTGGGACAGCACCCCGAGGCGGGCAGCGTCGAGCGGGGGACACCCTGAGGCAGCACCCCAGGGGGGCCAACATCAAGCGGGCACCCTGGGGCAGCACCCCGGGGTGTGCAGTGCCGAGCGGGCACCCCAGGGCGGCCGTGGTGGTGCTCGGCGGGAACGCAGCCCTGCTGCACGTGGGACCCCGACTCAGCAGCACCCGGTGCCCGCGGTTTCCCTTCGTGGTTYGGCTGCCTCGAGTGCTCGTCCTCACTCCCGGGGGGCAGGCGCTGCGATGGGAGCAGATCTGGCTCGTGGCTCCCCGGAGCGCCAYGAGGGGCTGCAGGGATGGGGCCCGGCCCCGTGCACTTTCCTCCCCGCTTGCCCAGGCTGCGTAACCCGTAACCCGCGAAGGAACAACCCATCCCCGTGAAAACGCCCGTCCGCTTTTCCCTCAGATGCTTTCCAAGGGGGTGTTTCTTTTTTCACTGCAACCCCAGACAGGTACCGCGTGCCCGACTTCTGCCCGGGCYGGTCGTTTCGTTGGGCAGCCGGCTCCGTCTTGGGTTGCACACCCTAGGCRCCAGGCCAGCTCCCTGATAGCTGCGCTGAGGACAGGTAGAAAATATTCTGCCKGGTTCTCATTTCTGTTCTTTCTTCTTTCCTTTTTTTTTTAAAAAAGTTGAATTTTTGTCAGGAATAAAAATTTATCCCCCCCCCCCACCAAAAGCATTTGTCCTTTCTACAGAAAGCTTTGGCTTCTTGTAAGGATGTACAGCGAAGTGTGCGTGCACACACCAGGAATGACCGGGTTTTCTGGATAAATCTTCCTGGGTTTGCAGCTGGCCACGAACCCAGCTCTTTCCATGGATGGGGACCGCCGTGATTTTTCCATTTTTGTTGCAATATTCCAGAGGGAGGATGCGGGAGGGGAAGGTGCTGTATGTTTTCCAGCCAGCAACAGGTCCCCATGTAGCACCTTTCCTCTTCTGTGTGTCCACAAGTGTTTAATCCCTAAAAGTGATATTTTTGTCTTTTTTTTTCTCATAACCTGCAGTGGAAACAGCCCAGAGTCTTGTCATCTGTGGCTGCTGGGGGTTGCGTGGTGCCAAAGCTCGTCTCGCAAGGTGTTTTAATCAGCTGCTGCAGGGAAGGCAGGCGAGAAGGGGAGTCCTGGACGTTATTTGTGCTGCTGTGCGTGCAGCATGTGCATGTGAGCACGTGTGTGTGTGTGTGCTCACGCGTGCCTATAGACCCGCACGCCTGCCAAGCAGCCTTGCCAGCCCGTGCCCCACGCTCTGCATCCTCCCTGGGTCTCTGCCTGTTCCCGCGCCGGGACGCAGGAGTGCAGGGGCTGGCACAGGGGGGCAGGATGGATGTTCTGAGTGGCGGCTCCCCTGGCCCTCTTGCAGGTAGGACGTGTCTCGCCTTTGTGCTCTGCCCGTGCAGGGAGAAGGTCTGACTTTGTGGAGGGTTTGGGGCCAAACCGCCCCCGCGAGCAGGCTGCAAGTGGGCGGATGCAGAGGGAGGCCCGTGCGCCCGCTCTGGGCTGCACCTTGGCAGGCTGCAGCTGCTCTGGGAGCAGCCACCCTGCACCCGAGCAGCTCCCCTGGGCTGATGCACGCGGGCCGGGGCCCTCCCTCCTCGAGGGGACCTCCCTGCTGAGCGGCAAGGGGACGGAGTCCTCCCAGCGCCCTGGAGAGCCGTCCCCGCTGCCTCCCTCCGCGCAGGGACCAGGCCAGCAGAGCGGATCGCCCTGCAAGGCAGAAGATAGTGTGCTCTAATGCCTTTAACATAAACAGGTTCGGGGTTCGTTCGGGGGCTTTTCTATCCCTTGAAATTCAGCCAAGTTGGCCAYGAAATGGCACGTCGCTTCCAACGTAAGTCTCGTTTATCCACATCTTGAAGTAATTAGAAAGGAGGGATCATGTACTGCTCTCTCTCCCTTTTTTCCTCTCCTTAGCAAAAGGAGAAAGGGGACAGAGACGAGCTCAGGCACACACATGCAGCGAGCGTGTGTTTTTTACAGCCCTTTGGAAGAGGCAGACACCAAGAGCTCCAGTTTAATCTGTCTGTAACGATCCAATCGAAAGCGTGGGCCTCCAYGTCCACCTGCTGCTCCACAGCGTGCTCTGTTGCCAGCGTGTCCATAGGGGGAAAAGCCACTCCTTCCTCAACGGGAACAGGGACAAAGCCCCACGGCAGTTGGGTGTCATGCCGCTCGGGCTTGCCAAGAACCGGTGCGGTGGTGGCCGGGTTCTCCAGGGGCTCTTTGGGAATGCCGTGCCCTGACACAGCGGTTGAATAGGTCCGAGGAACGTGGGTCCCACTCTCCGTTGTGTGTGTCTGCCTTGCTAACGAACTGCTGATGGTCGCTGGGGTGAATTGTGGTGCGAAACTCAGGGCGGTATCGCTATGGCTGTTGTCAAACATGGCTGTGGCACCAGGACGTCTGTAGGAGAGGCCCTTCATCCCGGTCAGATGCCACATAAGGGCCCAAACTGAAATCAGCCCTTTGCTGAACCTTTTTTCCYTCAGCCTTCAGTGTTTTTCCTAAACAAGGCTAGGGAGTGTTGAACAAAATCCTAGTGGGTCAAGTCCAAAATCAAAGAGCCAGGGACACTTCTCAGCGCAGACGGGACCAACCTATGGAGCTCCCTGTGCATGGTCCCCTGAGTACCCAAAGATGTTCAAAAATACTAGGGAAACCTGTGGACGTGTTTCTGAAAACAAGGAGCCCCCCCATTCCGCCTTGCCGGGGAGCACTTCACTGGTCCCTGCCCACGCTCCCATCCTGGTGCCTTGCCATCACCCTGGAGGGCCTGAATGGACCTTTATCCCAGAGGTTTCCACAGAGCTGAGCCTTGTGCCCTTCCAGGAGCCTTTTCTGGCCAAAGCAGTCGCGGACTGTAGAGCAGCAGGAGGATATTTACCCAAAACGCACAAAATGTCGTTTCCAGGCAGAGCCATTTGCCTCAGGTACCTTTTCCCCCAACCCCGACCCACAGAGCCCAGGATGTGCCRCAAACCTGGCGCCCGACATGCAGCTCCAGCGCAAACCCCTCCGCGGTCTGCCCCGCACCCGCGTCCTCCCACGCGTGGCCCACGGCGCCCCTTGTCCCCGCCGTGCTCTGCACGGAGCCGTGCGGAGCCGCTCTGTGCCCTCTGTGCTGGCACTTAGGAATTCGGGGCAGAAACAAGAACCTCAAGCGTGACATCAGGCTGAGTCCAACCTGTGGCGCTGATTTACATGTCTTCCAGACTGCGTCCCTGTCGCTGGCAGAGGGGAGGATGTGAAAGGAGACACGAAAGGGCACAGGGGAGGAGAGGTACGAAGAGACCCGCTTAGAGACAGGGAGGAGGCCAGTGCAAAGGGCACACTGCAGGTGACGTGGCTGGAGGAGTTCYGTGCTGGTGCAGACCACCTCTGGGGGCTGCTCTGCCTGTGACAGTCGTCAGTGGAAGGTGTGAGCAGCACGCAGCCCGGGCAGAGCCGGCGCCTGGAGGAATGGCTCTGTTCTCAAGGCTGCAGGAGGAGTCTCGGTTTTGGTGCGGAGCATTTGCAGCGACCGTAGGGTTCTGCGGTGGCCACAGGGTTGTGTGGTGGCCACAGGGTTGGGTTGGAGGGATAGACGGCACCTGCCCTCGGTGGGACCCGGATGGCTTTACTCGTAGAGAGCTTAAGGAAGCGCAGGACATGGACACGTGCAGCCGCTGCCCCGGGAGGATGGTCCTGTGGTGGAAGCGGGAGCTGGAGTGACAGAGCCAGCGGCCAGGAGAGCATCACTCTGTGGAGCTCGGTGCCGGGGCCGCTGGTGCTGTGGGGCTGTGGGCTCAGCTCACAGCAGAGCATGGGGAGCAGCGGTCCAGCCTGGGTAATCCCAGCAGTAAGAAACCTCTGCAGGGGGCTAGGAAGAASGAGAGAATCATCAGCTTTGGGTGAGCTGAGCAGCGTGGCCAAGTATGATGCAGAGTCCCACGGGGCGGGAAAGGAGTCCCCTCAGCACGGGAAAACGTCACCAGAAAGGCTGAGAGTTTCCCTCAGAGGAAAGATAAATTCATAAATGCGTATCAAGGTYGCAGTGATGTTAAAAATAGCATTTTTAATGGGTATGTATTCAAACAGTTCTTAAATACATGTTTTGCAGAAGAAGTGAGTGGWATATATTGGTCATAAATGGCCGGGTCTTGGTAAGAGGGGCTGCAGCGCGTGCTGTGTGGGAGAAGGTCGCGAGGCATCCAGTGCTGGTTACGACCCGTGCCAGAGTTGTGAAACCAGCGCAAACACCTCACGACGGGCCCAAATCGTGCCAGGGCAGCGCACAGCGCCCGTGCTCGACGTGCTCCGGAGGGGCAGCGCCTGCTGCGGGATGTGGTGGGAGAYGCCTTGGGGGACGCGGTGGGAGACAAAGCCTGGCGAGGAGGACGCCTCGGCTCGGGCCCGCGGCCGGTCGCGGCGACGTGCAGCGCTCGGCAAGCGGGGCGCGCGGCGCTCGCTCGCGGCTGCTCCGTCCTCTCGTTGTGGCTGCGTGTGCTCTCGCTGAAGTAACCACAGCACCGACGGGCGGAAGATCGGGAACCCGTTGCAAAAGTGCTGAAGGAGTTCAGGCTGCCACAGGATTCGGTTGTGTGGAACGACAAAGAGAAGCGCGCCGGCGCTTCCCCGTGTCCTGGGAGGCTGCGAGCGAGCCTGGTGATGCTTCCCCAGCCGACGTGGTTTGTGAGGCCCCAGGACAGTAGTCAGGGAACTGAGATTGAGACCCCCGTTGGGAGTCCTAGCAGGATTGAGAGAGGTGGTGTGGTGACCCTAGAAGGTCAGAGTTGCATCAAAGGCAAAGGTTTTCGGAGAAACCTCAGGAATCGCTATTTTCCAAAACTGTAGCAAGATAYGCAAGGATCCAGTATCCTGCTCCTGGAAATGATGTTTTCCTCCACAGAGTCCTCAGGCTCCTTGCTCCGCACCCTACAGGCAAGAACCCTGCCCCTCTGACCGCAAATGCGGTCGTATTAAGCCTGGCTGCATCAGCAGGACTTGCCACCCTCCCAAACCCTGAAGTGAGGGGTTAACTCTCGCTGTGACGCCTCCTTCCCAGCTGGCCTGGAGATGCCCAGGGTGCGATGCTCCCAGCCTCAAGGACAGAAAATAGCCCGGCTCGGTGCCAGGGTGTGGAGAAAGATGCCATGCATTGCATGCAGAGGCTTTGCTGGATGTTATGAATGATGCCACACACCATACCTGGAGAAGGCGCCTTTTGCTCAGGGGTGAGCGTTTCCCGTGTGCCCCGGTGAGTGAAAGATGCTGCCGGTGTCCTGATGTGTTCTTTGTCCTCGGCCGTCAAAATGCCTGTCCCACGGTTGCCCCGAGGAGCTTTTCCCCCCTTTTTGGAGGCGCCTCGTGGGAAGCTGTGCGACGCCCACGAGACGCCCCTCTCGGGGGAAGCCTGCCCGTTGCAACGGCTCGCGCCCCTCCAGCAAGCTGCGGCTCGGGAGCAGGCCGCCCTGCCCGAGCAGCCGGCGGCTCCGTCCCGGAGCTATCGCTTGGCCAAGCAGGTCGTGCTCGAGCCCTGACAAGGGCTTGTCTCACGGCTCCACGGCCTTTCACGCCGGCTGACACCCTGCACAGCTTCCTACAGCGAGGCTGTTACGTGGGGAGGAAATACGGCAATCGCTTTGGCTGGCTTTGCCAAACCCTGCCCGCGGCTGAGCGTCTGTTACAGCCCACTTGGATATCACAAAGCCCACTTCTTCACGTCGAGTGACTTTGAAAAAGCTGGGCTTTAGCTGACGGAAACCCTCTTTGGTTTACTGCTTCATGGGTTTATTCGCTGACAAATGACTAATTTCTGAACTTGATCTCGATCGGAGAGTAAAAACACACCACACAGACATTTCCAGGCTGGTTTATTTTCTTGAAACAAATAAGAAGGTGCTCCTCACCCTGCCGAAATTACGCAAAACAGAAACTCCGTGTGATAAACAGAGGGAAAGCAAGCCAGGTTTGTTACAACTGCTATCTCCTAAGAGAAAAAAAAAGAGAGAAAAGAGAGAAAAAAAGAGGCCTAAAGAACCAGCACAAATGTAACGTGAGTTCAGAGCTGTGTAATGGGCAGATGTTTCGAAGGGGGAGTGCCAGCAGTCACTGAAAGGCGACTGCACCGAGTTCTTGAGAGAAAACCCCTGGGACTGCCGGTGCACGGGGGCACGGGAGAGCACGGCGAAGCGTAAGGCTTGAGCCTGCACGTGCCGAGCTCATCCAAGGCAAACAGCATTCTGGAGCAGGCCTTAATTAGTCTTTCCTTGGATGACATTGAAGTGATATTCTGCAGTGCCTCGGAGGCCAAGTACAACACACGGCATCCTCCCAGCCCGCCTGATTTACTCCGCATCTGCACAGTGGCCTCGGCCAGCTGGCAGTCCCCACGCACAAGCCTCACCGTGGAACCAAAAGGGTTTCTGCCCGTTTGCTCTCTCCTGTGTCCCCTGGGTGCCACCGCAATCTGGGCAGGCCATCAAACCCAATTTTTGAGGCTTCTGTTGCCAGTAAAAAGGTGCATCTTGGCTTCCCTGTTCTCTAGTACATGCGATTTGTCTTGTATCGTATTTGCAGTTTTCATTGGTGCTACCATGTTTATGAATTTAATAGTGCTGTAAAATACTGAATAACTTTTGGACTATATTCAAATAATGGATCTTAAGGAAGGAAAAAAGACTTGGTCTGGGCTTAAAATGTGGATATATAAAGACGCTCTCTGTCAGTACTAGCAATGCCCAAAATGTGTTGTAAAAATTTACCATAGCGTCCATGGCCCAAGCTGTTGGGCCATAAATCTCCCGTGTCACAAGGAAGAAGGTTGCGGAAAGGCTGCTCCAGAGGTTGAGCTAAATCCTTGTGCCTGCTTAAGCAATAAGTGTAATTTCCTCTCGGGGCGAGTACGACAGGCAGCCTTCAGGAGGCGGGTGCTCCCACGCGGGGCTCTCCCGGTGCCTTCGTGCTGCGTGGTGGCCAGTGTTGGCAGCAGGGCACCCATGGGACCCGTGGCAGAGACGCAAGGGAGGCAGCTGCTCCTCAGACGACAACCCCGTGCACCCGCAGCGCCTGCTCTTCTGCCACGGCCGCCACTTGCTGCCCTGGAATGGGGCACATCACAGCACAGGAGCAGTCAACAGCCTGGAGAGCACAAGAAAGGAGTCCCCTTGCCTTCACCAGCGTCACGAGCTCTTCTCGGAGCCAAAGCAGAAAAGCCACAGAGATAGAGTTTTGTACATTTTATTCTTTTCCTCTTAAGGAAACTGGTGAAACGTTTCCTGGTGAAAGGAAACTTTGATGAATTTCCAATTCATGAATGATGGTAGAGCAAAAGTGACCCTGCCTCCTTGGCCACGGCGATGCTGAGCTGGGGAACCCGGGATGACCGAGCAAGGCTTGGAGAGGCAGCGGGAAGCAGGCGGTGGGGCTCGGGCACTGCCTCGCATGGAGACTGCTTTAACCTGCTGATGAACATGCCCCGCTTGYCCCAGGGTAGAATGGTCCCAGCTGGGCGTTCTACGGAAGCTTTTCTCCTGCAGGGCTCCGGAGAAATCTCAGTGCATCTTCAGAGTCTAATGGCAGGGCATGGAGGTGATGRAGGCAGGGGTTTTCTGGAGGGGCACTGGCCACGAACAGGTTCCATCCTTGTTAATACTCAGCGGACGTGGCCCTTGGCAAACTGTTCCAGGCTGGCACTGCTTTGAGTGGGGAACCGGGTCGGAGACGTCCGCAAGTCCCTTTCCGTCTATGTTCTTGTCTGCTAACCAGGGAATATGGYCCTGATGTCGCAGCTCTCAATGGGGCCTTGTCCAGCTGGCAGTGGTGGTGGGAAACGTGTATCCAGAGGCCAACACGGGTACAAGTCTCACAAACACGTTAGCTGGAAGAATAGGCAAGAGATTTCACAGGAGGCCATGGGTACCATGCAGGCACTCGGACAGGCAAGGYGCGGATGGGGCTGGTTTCTCACTGGCCTGAGAGGATAAGAGAGGTTATGGATGGGGAGAAATGGTGAAGAGCATTTCTGAGATACTGTGTGTAGATTCATGGACTATCAGGAAGGCTTTGGAGCAGTGGGAACTGGTGCTTGAACAAGCAGTAAATGTCCTGAGGTCTGGGAAGCCCCTGGAAGAAGCAGGGTGGGCCAGTGRGCAGCAAGATGAGCTGAGACAGGACAAAGAAGTCGTTGAATATGATCGCTGCAAAGATGAAGTTTGCCCACTATTGTGGGCAAGACAAAAGATCATGGACATCCTGAGGAGGAAGAAACAGTGCCTCTGTCCTTGACATAGTTGTGCTGCTGTAAAAACTCCCTTAACGCACTGTAATTGTTGTGCAGGACAGCTAGAGGAGAGCCAGGGAAAACAGGGTGTAAAGGTCTGCAGAGGGAGCAGAACAGCTGAGGAATAAATGGGATAGAGGAAGAGGGGACACGCGTCGTGCCGGTGGAGAGCGCGCCACGAGGGGCTTTGCAGGAGCAGCCCCAAGCCCTGGGGATGGGCATGCTTTCCATCACTGTCGTGCGAGCAGCCGCCCTTTCCGGGTCACCCCGAGAGAGGAGAGCTTTGCAGAGGGAGCTCACAGCTTTTATCAGCCTGGCTCGCAGGGATGTGAATTAGAAACCAGGCAGTGCTCTCCAGAGGACGGGCTGAGAACGGCTTCGCGCGTGCCACAGCTCTGCCGTTTCGTTTTCTCCGTGCTACACATTGCCCTGTTGGAAGGCACGGCATCTCTTGCAAACTTTATTTGGGTTGAAAAATGCTCCTTGCGGTCCCCAGTGCGCTGGGATGGCTCTCAGCACCCACCCATCAGTCCGAGAGGAGAAGTCAGATACAAGTCAAACACCGCCAGCTATTTTTGGCCTGGGTTCCTCGGCATCATGTCCGTTTGAGGTCTGAACATGTGGAGATCCCCATCCTTCATCCATCTTGGGGCAATGCCTGGGCTCTGACACGCTCCATGGTGAACGCGTGGCAAAGGTGGGAGTTCCTCTCGCTTCTCCTTCTCTGTGTGCCTCCTAGGAGGGTTTGACCCGTCTCCCCTGCACCCTCGTGCTCCCTGGCTATGGGGAGCAGTGCGATCCCTCCATGGGCCTTCCCTTCACCACGCTGCCGCCGCGAGCCCTCTCGGCCCGCCCTTGTCTCGGCGCCCGATGGAGTGAACCCGGTGGTGGCGGCAGCGGCGGCGCTGGTGGCCGGTGCGGGCGGCGCAGGTCTCGGTGCAGGTCTGCCTTCTGCAGCCTCCTGGGCGTTTGTTCAGCAGATCTTCCTCCCTGTGTCTGCTTCCTCTCCTGGCTGCCCTCTTTGGCTCTTGGTGCCATTTTGGAGTTCATTTCTGAAACGCTTCTGCTGGTCTCGGTTAATTATGAGTCTTGCCAGCAGGCAGCGATCTCCCTCCGATCAGCTCCCACAATGCTTATCTCCCGCCTTTCCCTCTCCAAATAATAATAATAAAAAAAATTACTAAAATATATTAATAAAATAAATTATATATATATAATTATGAAAGGTATAGCCATTTTTTAGTTATTTTACCCCATGCAAACTCCATCCTTCCCACTCCATGTGCCTCCCGCCCAGGTGCTCGCAAGCCCGGTGGGCCACAGATGCCCCACCGTGGGTTTGGTGACCACAACCCCCTGCTCATCAGGGCCCCCTCTCTGGGGCAGCTCGCGGTCTCCAGCACCACGGGCCAGGCTCTTCATGCACCTGCACGCGGCCCTGCTCTCGGAGCCAGGAGAGCAGGCGGAGCAAAGCTCGGAGCAAAGCGGGTGCGTTATTACCCAGCGTTAAAGCAGCTGCTTTCACGCGTGTCTGTTGGGAATGGCCCCGCAGAGAGCGGCTCTGCCTGTTCAAGGGGCTCCGTGCAGCCGCGGTTTGGGGCAGCCTCGGCGAGGGGCTGTATGAAGCGGACCCGTTTGTGCTTCATACCCTTCCGATTCTGGGAAGGCTCCCGGCTCCGAGCTCTGGTGCAGGGGTTCTTGGCACGGCTTTGTTAATGCACCTGCAGAGGATCTCGTGGTGCCTCTGGCTCAGTGACATGAAAACAGCGCGCGCTGTGTCCCGGCTGCCGCGGGGGCTGTGGGGAGGACACGGCCGTGCTGCAAGGGGCAGC
>PTEX01000117.1:1436848-1453944 GCA_003342815.1 Eudromia elegans | reverse complement strand
GGAGCTGCGCGTGTGACACGGAGCTGCGCAGGGCTCCACGTGTGACACGGAAGTGCATGGGGCAGCACATGTGACACAGAGCTGTGAGGGGCAGCACGTGTGACATGGAGCTGCATGGGGCACCACATGTGACACGGAGCTGCATGGGGCTCRATGTGTGACACRGAGCTGCATGGAGCTGCACGTGTGMCACGGAGCCATGGGGCAGCGCATACGACACGGGGCTGTGTGGGGCAGCACGTATGACGCGGAGCCGCATGGGGCAGCATGTATGACACGGAGCTGCAGGGGGCAGCACGTGTGACATGAAGCTACGAGGGGCTGCACGTGTGACATCTAAATGCCCTATAAAAGAAAATACTGCCCTCTTCTGTGCTGATTGAGAGTGGATGTGGGTCTTCTGACCTGACCCAGGTGAACGTCACTGCTGCTGTTTGAAAGGAGACCTTAATCAACGGGCTGCGCCAGATCTGCTTGCCTGAAAGTTTCTTAGCTACAGCTTGGGGCTGGAYTTAGCCCTTATTTGGAATATATTTAAAAGAAATTTATTTAGTCTCATGAAGCCTTATGTCAGCAACTTTTATTCCCCGTTGTGCTTGACATTTAATAGGTTTTTGTTTTGAATGGCAAAGGATACAACCTAGTATTTAAATAAGGCAGTAGAGGAAGAGAGGGATGATTTAGCCAAAAGCAATAAAATCAGCGAGACCACAATTAAATGTCAGCTGATTACCTCTTAGAGAAAAGAGAAAGAAGAAAGCTTGCTATTTTCTAGCTCTCGTTTAAGTGTGTTGTGATTTAACAGCACTCCCAGGCAAACGAGAAGCTGCAACAGGGCTGCTTTGCTTCCAGCAGTGTGTTATTGGTTACTTGGGCACAAAACGGGCTGTGAAATGTGAGCCGGCCGCTTTTCCCCGGCTTCATCGGGTTCCGGACGCGCGSGTACGCCGAGATGTGCTCATCACGCTCCGTCACAGAAACGAGCCCTGCTCCAGCGAGGCGGCCAGTCAGCAAGGAGGTGCCCCAGGCTCTGAGGGTTTTTTTTCAGTTTCAGGGTTTAAATTTCTGTTTCCTTTTCCACTCCGTTTTGTGATGAAAAGCCTCATTTTGGCATATCAATGAGTTGTTTTGAAAGCCCTAATATTTCCCCATAATTAGCTGTCTCCACCTCGTGAATTGCGTTTCAAAGCTGCTGTGACTGTTACACATACCTCCTGTCTGTGAGTAACAAGAGTGCCAGCACGGCAGAGTATTATCTTCCCGAGCCGGCACCATCAGGGTGACTTTGATGCTGCCTGTTTCTATCCGAGCTGTGCTTCCGAAGCCAAGAGCAATGGAAATCACTCCTCCCGGGCGTGCTGCCCCTGGGCACCACGCAGTCCGTTCCCCCCGCTCCGGCCCGGCGTTCCCAGTCCCTTCCCGCTCGCAGCCTTCATGTGCCTTGGTGTCACCAGGCACGCAGCCTTTCCAGCTAACTGCATCGGCAGGGAACCCCCTGGGAAATAACACAGAGAGGCCGGGGCTCGCGTCCCAGCGGGAGGGAAAACACGATGCGAAGGCAAGAGCTGCTCGGAGACTGCCGAGCAAAGCGGGCATCAGGGAAGGCTTTATGTTGGGTCCGGAGGGCTGTGGCTTGGCCCTTAGTTTTTTGGCTTGGTCACAATGGAAGGCAATGGCCGGAAGGGGATGTTTTCCTGGGAAGCGCAAGAAAAGGACCTTTCCCAGGCCAGTGTCAGCCCCGCGTGGCCTTGACTCCAAGCAGGAACTTTCTCATTTGGCTTWAAAAAAAAAAAGCTGTTTACCCAGTTCCCATCCTTCATTTTCCTTTTTAGTCCCTGCAGGCTAGCTTGAGTCTGTGGTTTTCGATAGCAAAGGCACTTTCCAATGAGAAAGATGTCATGCTTTTCGGGAAGCACGAGTGCCTGCGAGCCGTGGGAAAACGTCCCTCTCCTTCCCGTGGCGAGGGAGGGACCCGGCTGCACGAGCGGGTCGGTGCAGGGCACTCGCTGCACCGCTCCCGGCGAGGCCGGCGCGAGCTGCCGCGAGGGAACGCAGGTAAGGAACGGAGCGCCGCGCTGCCGCCCGCCAGAGACTGCCCCGGCGCCGTGGAGCTTGGCACGGGAGCGTCTCCAACGCCATTTAGTGGCTGCGACGACGGGCGTAAGGACGTGGGAATCGATGCCCTGAGCCTGGGGCATCCTCCGCATGGTGACGCTGGGTACCTGCCCCAAGCCGCTGCTGCTGCCGCGGGGTGAACCGCACGCGGGACCGTGCACAATCCGCCTCGTTTGCTGTGGGTGAGAGTAGCTCAATATCGGGCTCTTGGGTGTTTCTTGTAAAACACTGATAACCATTTTGCGTGACTCAGATATCCAGGCATCAGAGCAGATAAAGTCTCATCTTTCTGAATACGTAGGCGTAAGTACAGATATTTAGACACCCACTCCTCCATTTCTGGCATTCCGGGGAATTTTACAATCACCCTATAAATCCTCTTTCCTCTAAATACAGAAAACCATATCTCTGGCCGTTCACACCCCAATGCTAACGCAGGCTGCAGGGCGTTTCCTTCACCTGCACGCCAAGCAGATCCTCTTGCACGGTGCATGGCGCCGTTCGGAGGAAGCCGCWTCCTCAGCGGCGTCTGACTCGCAGGGCTGCTCTGCGGGCACGATATTAATACCCAGAATTGTGCTGGTCGCGAGAGGGACTCCGGGGTTCAAACTTCAGTGCCAAGAAATGGGTAGAGTGCATTAAACCAGACCACACGCAGGAAACAGAAAAGCCTTTGCGGACRGTTGCTACCAAACTCTCTTTGCTTCATTTATTTATTCTCCTGCATGTTACAAATTGCTGTAGCGCACAGATGGCCTGGATGAAGGAAACAAGCTCGGGGGCRCGGCAGTGAGGGCAGTTTTGGTGGCTGCTTTTGCTCCCCTTGGTGCTCAGCAGCCCTGGCGCTTGCAGCCGAGCGAGCCTGGGCACGCTGGCTGGTCACTCTAGCCACTCTTTCTAACTTGCCCCGGTCCTCTCTGCATAGCCCCAGGATTTGGGGGCCTTAGGGGCTTTTTTATAGGGTGGGCTCCTGGGAATCAGTGGGGCTGGTGGCACTAAGGTCCCACCGCAGCCTTCAGAGCAGCCCGGGGGGGCAGAAGGGGCCGGGTTCGTGGCTGGAAGCTCGCGGCAGCCTCAGCTCCTGCCTCCTGCTCCAAAACCTGGCGCGTTTGGAGGCAGCTGAATCCTCTGCTCTGGTTTTAGGCCAAAATCGTAGCATTTTGGCTCTCTGTGAGCCCAGCGTTGCCTGAACTAACAAGTGACGCCGCATACAAGAAGTCCCTCTTTTTGCYGCTAAGAAAGTATTTACTTTATAAACCTTCCAGTTCTAACTCTGTCCTCAGCTCTGCCCTACAGGCTGCAATTTTTTTTCTTTTTTTTTTTCTTTTTTTTTGTGATTTTTTTTCTTTTTGGATCCCTTAATTAATCTGCCAGTCTCCCATACTAACTTGTCCCAGCGCGGAGCCACCATCACCTCTGAGTTCCCACCTTTCCTGGAGTCTTTGAGCAGGGATTCAAGGATATGGGTACTGACTAGCAATGTTTTTATATACATATATATAATTTAAATCTATATTTTAGCAGAACTGTAGGACATTTGAAAAGCCACGTGAGATGCACYGGGCTGAAGAGCAGGGCAATGCATCCAGGCGTGGCCAGCCTGGATGCTGTGTCCCTGCACTGGGCAAGGAATCGTTTGGCATTTTCATTTCACCCACTACCCGTGGGTGCTGGCACAGGGGCAGAGCCCCGCACCCTTCTCCAGGATGGAAGGGAGACAGCCCTTATGTGGGCTCTGCAGGGCACCCACAAGCCTGCAGTCTGTTTGCTGATATTTAAAGGTCAGAATCCCATTGCAAAGATATCTGCCACCGATAAGGCCGCACCGGGAGCCCTGCCCAGGAGTTCACCCAATGACTAAACAGGAACACCGCGCCGCAGCATGAAACCCCCGAGACAGCCGCCGTGCCCCGGGGCCACGACGGCCAGGGCCGGCGCCCCGGCTTGGGTTGAAATTCTCGCCCTCCCTTGAYGCATGCCGGCGTTTCGCGGCTGCCACATGGGAGCCGGGAAGCTGTGGGACTGGCTCAAGCTGTTGATCAAGGAAAGGCATCGCTGACTCACTGCCTGCAGCGGGGCACGGGGCTGGCTCCAGCCACATGCCCTGCAGGAGCAGCCTCTGTGTCTGGGCTGCCGTGTGCCCCCTTGAGCCCCTGGTCCTGCCCACCRAGATGCCCGTTGCACCCCCTTGAGCTCCTGGTCCTGCCCACCGAGGGGCTGTCACCGATGGCAGACGAGGACTTGGGGCTGGTGCTCAGTCGGGAGAGATCTTGGGATCCTCACACCCCTTCTCCAGTTCCTTTTCTGCTTTCAGCCCTCACAACTGCAGTGAATAGGGCACACAACTGCATGTTTTAGGGCAGAAACCCCTGAATGTGAAGAGGCTGCAACTCGCCCTTATTCATGGGCTGTTTTGTCTGGTCTCAGGCAATATTCTGCTAGCGTTTGGTTACGCAGCTCTTCTCRGGTTTGCCCCGCTGCTTTCGCTCCGAGGTGTAATTGCGAGCTCGTTAGTGAGGGTTTCCACCTTGACAGCCCGCGGGTTTCTTCCCTCCACTGACTTCTGTGAGCACACACGGAGCAYCTGCAGTCAAACCAGCCCTACCAAGTCACGATACTGGCTGGCAGAGGCAAAACTCCCTTAACCTCTTCATGACTCACGGTCATTTCCGAGCGCTGGTGAAACACAGCGTGGTTTTGCTTTCTTTCCCTTTGCCTCCCAATTACTTCTACGTAAACACCTTCCTTCACTCTTAACAGCTGAGCTTTAATGGAGCTCGGGTATAAACTGCAGGGGTTTCAGCTGGGCRTTGTTCTGAAGGGGCCTGATCCGAAACTTGTCACTAAATGCATGTGAACTGGGAAGCACAAAAAAAATCTGGGGACTTGGTTAACTAAATGCTTTCCATGGGGATGCACAGTTCCCATGGGGACTAATGACCTTGTCTTTTAATAAGTTGTCTCTGGCAGYGGCTCATGGCTCATGCATTGAAGGAAATGCAAACGACCAGCGGCAAGCAGTTGTGAGCTACCTAAAGGGAAAGTTTCTTGCTGGCTGTGGAGGCCTAAGGCTGATTTATATTTTGCATAAAACCGAAGGCAGAGCTCCCCTAGACCACTCATATTAAGGTATTTTCATTTCCCTGTAATCTGCATCAGTCTCCAATCCCACAGCGGTTTTAATTTTAGTAAATTGAAGTTAGCGACCCCAGACTTCACTGGGGCAGGCAGCACATGGAGGAAATAGAGTTAAAAATTCACGCCCAGGGTTACGCTCTGCTCTCGCAGCKGACGTTTTCGTTATCATTAAGAAGGACTTTTTCCTTTGTAGGTGATTCCCTGGCCTTTCACTGCCGCCGAAGACTCAGAAGAGCCTTTGCAAAGAGCGTGAAACAACCAACTTCCACACGGGGTGTTACGGGAGGCTCTTCTTCCTGGAAGAGCTGAAGCTGCGATACYGACACCCCGAGAGCTTGACCAGTCATACCCAGAAATATGAAGAGAATGTGACTGGAGGAAGTAGTGGTTGGTGAGTCAGCATGAGTAATTTTGTTCCAATGAGAATGAAGACCGAAGGTTATTTTTTCTTCTTTATTTTACCTTTTTTTTYCCCCTCTGAAACATTTTGGACATCATTGCTTAATGGAGGGAAGTGACATTATGCGTGTGCAGCCAGCCCTCGTGGAGGTTTCCCAACGCTGCAAAGACAGCGGCCCCRCGCCCGCCTCGCCCCGTCGGACGCCGTGCAGCGCCGGGCCTCGCTGGTGAGTGTTTCCGAGCGCCTCCCGCGGCCCAAGCGGCACCGGCAGCACCGTGAGCCTGGCCTGGGGCTCGGGACCCCCCGCAGCGTCKGCGAGGGCTGGGGAGCGTCGCCGGGCTCCGAGCGCCCGCGCGCGGGTCCGTGGCCTCCGCGGAAGCGTCTCGCACAGCAAAAATGTTTTAAAGGGGAGAAAAACAAGCAGAGCTCTGAGGCGAGCGTCCTTGCCTTGAACGGCAGGGCTGGGTTTGACGTGGGTTGCTGCGTGAGCCCGGAGCAGGGCTCAGGCGCTGCCTGATCCCCCGGGCGGCTCCTGCTGCCGCTGGGTGCCTCTGTCGGAGGAGGCTGCGGGCAGTGCCCGGGAGGGCAGGCGGGCGCTCGGCTGTGCCCGCTGTGGGGCTCCTGCCGTCCCGCCGCGGGGCAGGGAGCGAGGGCAGCTCCGCRTCGTCGGCGCAGCGCGCTCCGGGCGGCAGCACGTGCTCCGCAGAGGGGCCGTCCAACCCGCGCCCTTCTGCGAGCAGATTTGGCCGCACACGTGACCCTAAAACCATAACCCTTGCTATATACATGTGTTACACATACACACACACATATGTAACCTCCAGCCCCGTGCCTGTGGGCAGAGGGGAGCGGGAGCATGCTGGCGGTGCCGCGTGCATCGGGTCGGGTTCACGAGGCTGAATCTTGCCCGCTGCGCTGTTTGCTCACACGCCCGGGGCCATTTACACGCAGCGGGGCCGTTTCTTCTCTGCTGGAAACCTTGTTTGTCAAGGCAGTYCGGTTACAGTAAATGAAACTGGGTCTGCAGCATCACGGCGTCACGTGACATGCGTTTTTTGGGTAACTTTGGGCAACTCCTGCTGGTAACAAGCGAGCAAGAAGAGCTCTGGCATCGGAGGGAGGCGTCGCTGCCTCGCTGGGCTCGCTCCGGCAAGYGCGTGGGCCGGGCGGGTGGAAATGAGTCAGCAGCCCCGTCTGGAAGGGCCCTTTCTGAAGAGGGGGTTAAATGTGCCTTGGGCGAGCAGAACTGCTGTCTCACGGACCTCTGGGGCAGGCGAGAGGTTTGGGCTGGAGAGGTGACCCGTGACTGCCTTGGCACCCGCCTGGGGGCAGTGTTCCTTTTGCCCACGGTCCAAGGAGGGCGTGCAGGGCTGCCAGATGCTTTCCTTGTGTGCTTCGTSCTGGATTTCTGCCACTGCTGCTTCTCGGGAGTGCTGGGGCCTGCACAATGGGTCTTGCTAGCAGTGGGGCAGAGGCAAGCACAGAGCAAGGTGCTCCCAGGCCTTGGGTTGCAGTCCAGCCTGTCCGTGAGCGCACAGGGTGTTTTTCACTTTGGCTTCTCAGGGACCGGAGTGCTGCAGGTATTTTTCCAAGGAGCATCACTTGTAATAAATGAGGCATTTTGCCTGGGTGTCAGGACATGACCAACCTGCCTGCTGTACCGCATGCAGTGAGCTGGGGAAACCACATCTTTCAACGCWGCTCTTGGCATTGAAAAGGAAAAAAAGAATACTCCTTGTATTGCAAATAGCTCGGCTTGCTCCTCGTTATGCAACAGCGAAGCRGGGCTGAGTCAACAGGTTAGTGGAAAGCGGCCTTGTAGGGAGAGCTCCCTGCGTGCAAGGTGCGGGACGGGGTCTGCTGGGAAGAGGGTGACGTGCGGGAGAGCAGCGTGTGCATGCCRGGAGCGAGTGTCATTCCTGGGAGCGTTCGGGGAACAGGGAGAATCGGCAGAGAGGGCAGCATGTGTGTGCCAGGAGCGAGCGTCATTCCCAGGAGYGTTGGGGGAACAGGGAGAACCGTCGGGGAGGAGCTGAGGGATCACATCCCTGGTGCTCCATGGTGGGAAGTRCCTTGTTCCCCAAGGACAGCCCAGGTGGGGGGCGGATGCCTCCCACCTCCGAGTGCCCTCCCTCCCATGGAGGAGCCCCCTTCAGGCTTATATTCCTGGGGCGATCTCATCTGAAACCCTCCGGGCACGACGGGTGCCCCACACATCCAATCTCTGCCTGGATAAAATCGTCAGGGTTACAAATAACTGGAAAGAGCAGCAAGAGACGACAGGTTTTTTGGCCAAAGCCTCCTGGCGTGGCCGTGTCCGCAGCCTCCGGCCCCGCAGGGCTGCCCGTGTCCCAGCCACGGCTTGGGGGCTTCCAGGGAGCAGGACGGTGCCGTGGAGAACAACCACGTGGCCCCTTTGGTGCCTCTCGGGGTCGCCTCCGCCTTGGGAAGGTGTTTCCCTCCGCTTCCACCCCCGCTGCATTTTACAGGGCTGCAAATCCGGCTTTCCTGGGCCTCCCCGTGCCATTCCCGCAGCCATGACGCGGAGCAGCGCCCGGGACAGGCAGCTCCCCCGGCTGCGCCAGGGCTGCGTGTCCCGGGGCGTGTGGCAGGGGAGGGACAAGTTGTCTGAAMTGAGGTATTTGTTAATCACAGCGGCCTTAAACGAACCACAAAACCCGCTTTGAAGCCTGTGCRCGCGGCTGCGTCATGCTGACAAAACAGGTTCATAATGTCTCTGGGACTAGAGCAGGYTGAACAGAACTCTGCTGTCTGTGCTTAAACCCGGTTTGCTACRAGACAGAAGGGGATGGCAGCTAACAGCAGTTAAGGTAAAATAGCATTTCCCGGATTCGGGTGAGGAGTCGCAGCCAAACCTTTCTGCACGTGACTTGTGCTGCAGCTCCAGAGCAACATCAAGGGCTGGAAATTAAAATCTGCGCTGAAGCAGAACATTACTTCTTTAGCTCCAGTTTCCCAAGACCCAAAGCAATTCACAGCTGCCTTCCTTGAGGCGAAATCCCTTGTTGAGGACACAGGGATCCGCAGGGACCAGCAGGCACCTGAAGGCTGCCAACAAACTCGCCAGAAAAGGTGCAGGGGACTTGCAGAACAAGGGGACCAGGGCTAGGGGCTCCTAGGACCTCTCCCGAGAGTGGGAAGGGGCCTCTGGAGACCCCGCCGAGCTGCTGGGGGTAGCGGCAGCGGGTGGGTGCGCAGGGCGCCCGCATGTGGGTGCGCAGGGCGCCCGCACGTGGCTGCCGGCGACGGGGAAGAGTCGTCCCGTGCAGAATCTGCCCCGGGGATGGCGGGCAGAGGAAAACACTGCGTATATCAGCGAGTCAGAAAACAGGAACCGCTTCTTCCTGAGAATTGGAAGTGAAAATAATTTAAAGAACTGAGACAAGTTGAAAGATTATAGTGAGACGGGGGATTGAGTTTTGAAATGAAAATTAGAAAAGAAAAAGTAGCTCCCAGGCRTGCAGTCATGGGGGATGGCTGGTGACAGCAGCGATCTCACTGTGTGCTGTGGGCTTCTCATAACCCAGCATCGCTTACGGTCAAGGGCTTTATTTCACTATCTTAAAATAAACCTTTCCCTTAGCAGAATTTCTGGTGAGACAGAAGCAGAGTCAAGCAGGAATCAAGGCATTAATTCCCAACTCCGAGTGGGATTCGACTCAGATTTCCTGCCCAGGTGTCCTCCCAAGCGGAGCAGATGGGACGGGGGGAGCACCCGCAGCCCCAGCCTGCAGCGTGCTCTGCMGTGCTGCGAGTGCCACGCGGGAACGGAGCATCGTGGCATGCTGCAAGGTACTGCAAGTACCTGGGGACACGAATAGTAAGAGGAAGTGTCAGGGCAGGGAAAATCAAGGGGTTTGGGCGATAGAWTCGTTGCTGTAGGTAGGCAGGGACCTCCGGAGGTCTCCAGTCCAAGTCTGCTATCCAGGCACAGGAGAGTGAGGTGCTCGGGGACGTGTCCCGCCATGGCCCGCGTTCCTCCAGGAACGCGGAGCCCGTGCTTGGTCCTGCTGGCCTCCTCCCGCCCACTCTGCAGCGTCCCGTTGAGCTGGCTCGAGGTGCTGCACCCACCCTGACATGCTCTGAGGCTCATCCACCCGCCAGAACGAGAGGCGGGCGCTGGCACTCCCTGCAGAACCGCCTGGCCGAAAGCGGGAAGGGGTCTCCGGGACGGCACCAGAACCAGGCTCAGCCTCTCCTGCTGCAACACCCAGGGACTTCCCCGGACGGCGGGTGCAGCCTGGCGAACCCTACATGCCAGCCCAGCACCCAGGGCCACAACCCGCTTCCCGTCCGCGGTGCTGCTCGTGCCACCGAGCACTGCGCTGGAGCCGCGTCTGCCGCACCGCCTGGCCCTGGGCGCGGGGCGCCCGCCGCCTCCCTCCGTCCCGCTGGCGACAGCGGCTGCTCCCGCGGCGTTTTGCCTCGTACGCCGAGGCAATTTTTCAGCCACATCTCTGGGTTTTTATTGCTGGCCTTGGCCCTAATTTTTTTTGGAAGTTATTAGTTAGGGCTCCGCTGGGAGGACACTGCTTGGATCCAGCTTTGATATTTGTGCTGAGCTCATGCAATACGAGTCTCTTTCTGAGCTCTTTCAGGCTGGAGCTGTCTCAGCACTGTCAGATTGCCCAGGAGATAGGAAAACTGGATGGATTGCAACTGTTTTGTGACTAAAAGCCAAAAAAAGAAATTAAGCCCCCCTGCGTTTCAATTGGTGGCAGAGCAGCTGTGTGCTCCTCCAAAACGGTGAGGGTGCAGGTATGTGGATCCCACCGGACCGCTCCAGGGAAGACGTGCAAGACRAGGGTGCAGCCTTGCAGCCCGCGCCAGCTTCAAGGAGCAGGGCCGGCCCCACTGCCCTGGCTGTTGCTGAAGGGCATTGCCGTGAGCGGCGGCACCCCATGGTCCCAGCGTGGCCGCGGCCAGCCCCGCGCAGCGCCTCGCTGTCAGCGCCGGGAAGGACGGGCGGGAGGGAGTCGAGCCGCACGGGGGGGTGTCGAGCGGCACCCGCTGAGGGGAGGCTCTGGGTGCCAGCGGGAGGACACRGTGGCGGTTGTCAGGGCAGGAGACGGCAGCATCGCGGCGGCTCGTGCAGCACGGGACCCAGCACCGTCGAGCGCCTCGGCAGCTGCGCTTCATCATCGCTTCGTTAGAGCACAGAGCGCTTCTCGCTCTCCCCAACCACCCCCATGGGACCAAATGTCCCTTCTCCCAAAACAACACCAGGGACCCTTCTGCCTCCCTTTACCCAGACCCTTTGCTGCTGCCAGAGCAGGACCTACAGAGTCTGCAGCCAAAAAATGTGTCTTGCCTTATGGCAGCACCTGAGCAAATCGGCCTTTCTGCCTCTCACCGGCACCTTCACAAGACCTGATGTGTGACTTGAATGTGGTTGAGGAGGTTTTCGGTAGCTGAGTGACTCAAGAGAAAGGACGGGAACCCATATGAGCGCTCTGCAATACTCTGAGAAATGAAGAATATGAAAATGCTTGGTTTTGGTCAGAAGAATAAGCAATTATGGCTCACACATCGAAGCAAATCTGATGAGTAAGATCCATTTTCACACTGTCACTGTCCCGCGTACAGGCAGTGGGACTCGACCGTGTGCGGACACCGAGTTGCAGACTCACTCCCTGCTCTGCACAGTTTGCAAGCGGGTTCCTCTCGTCTCTCACAGGAGATTAACCCCCCAGCTGATACYGTGCCTGCTTGTCGGAAAGGCTCAGTTTAGGTCTGAGAGCTTTCCTCCCCAGAGCGGAGGATTTTTGGTGCTCTGGCATCGTGAGGGCGCAGAGCWCCATGGCTGAGGCTGCACTGGGATTTCCTTTGAATTCCCAGCTAATTTTGGGAATTTCTGCACAGCACAAAAGCCAGCAGGTCGATGCAGGGGCCATGGGAATTCTACATGGGGACCCTGAGACCCTCTGCCGAAGGCCTCTGCCCTCCGAYGGTGCTTTGTGAAAGGGAAGGACCCGGGAAGGGGGATTGGCAGGTGGATCACGCGTCCCACCTTCCCTGCTGGCGTCCCATTCCCAGAGCATCTCCCCACAGCTCAGGTGCAAGGGCCGTATGGAGACCTATGGAGTCCCGTTGGGATGTGCAGTGATTCCCCCAGCCTGGCATTTCCCTGTGCTCCCTGGCACCCGAGGGAGGGACACGCATGGCCTTGCATACGAGAATGGTCTGGCTCGAACAGAGACACGTGTCTTCTTTTTCCTTTTTTTCCCCCTTTTTAACGGGCTGGATTTATTGTAATTCTCTCTATTGCCACCCCCACCGTGAGAAGGAATATCTCCATGTGTTGAAGGCGTTTGCAGCAGAGKCACAGGGAGAGACGAGGTCCCTGTGGTCCCTAGTAAAGGCCAAGTCCCTACATGTCACGGGATTTCCATAAAGCTTCAGGCTCCTTGTGCTTGGCCGGTCTATCCGCACGCTCTTCCCCAGGCCCTCCGTGCGCCGGGAATGGCGCTGGGAAGGTGGCCTCGGCATGGGAGCGTACATCGTGGGTTTCCCCTCACTTCCCATTAACAGCTGGCCCTGTTTTCATTTATACATGTGTATTTTTTCCCAGATGTTAGRGATACCGTTAAGCTACGTGGACACGTCTGTTGTTAGTATTTCCCACTTGGGACAGATGAAGACGGTCTCCTGTGCTCCTGCCCGGGCTTTGGAAGGGTTTTCCCAAGCTGCTGTGGAGCAGTGTTTAATGTTGAAAAAAGGCAGCTCCTCTCCCTGGTCTCGCTGCCCTTCTCTGAGCAATCACGGAGTTTTGGTTTTCTTTTTTTCCTAACCGCAAAGGCAGCCCTAATATCTCTGTTTTCAAAAATCATCTCAATTAACCACGCGTGTGTCAGGTTTCGCTGTATGACTGCTCGGAACCTCGCCAATCTCACCCTTACTCGGAGTATTTGTTTTTAAGTGCAGCAAAACTCGCGTCTGCAACGRCCGCGTTCACGGGTGCCGCTGGTGGGAAAACGAGGGTCCCCCCCGCCTCCCACCGGGCACTGGTGCTGCCGGTAGGAAAACCGGGAACGACTCCACTGGAGCGCGGCCGGGCGCAGGACGTGGCCCCATGGTAGCTCCGCGGCCGGCCCCAGCCCTCCCTTCCTGTCACTTCCGCTATCGCGCGCGGATGGAAGGGGCGCTGGGGCGCAGCGGAGCCCTCGGCCGCGCTCCGGGCGCCCGCTGCCCTGCGGCGCACGGCGGTGCCCGGCGGGGACACTGCGGCCCTCGGCGGGCGGAATCCCCGCGGGAATGCCACCCTGAGCTAGAGCGTCCCATCGGGGCCCCGATGCGCCCACACGCACCTCGGAATCAGGGGACAATGCTTTGAACATGCTTGGGATATTCTACTTGTTTTATTTTATTTTATTTTATTTTATTTTATTTTATTTTATTTTATTTTATTTTATTTTATTTTATTTTATTTTATTTTATTTTATTTGTTTTGTTTTGTTTTGTTTTGTTTTGTTTTAGTTTACTTTAGTTTAGTTTAGTTTATTTATTATTTTTATATATTATATTATATTATATTATATTATATTATATTATATTATATTATATTATATTATATTATATTATATTATATTATATTATATTATATTATATNATTATATTATATTATATTATATTATATTATATTATATTATATTATATTATATTATATTATATTATATTATATTATATTATATTATATTATATTATTTTGTCTAATTTTGCCCTATTTTCCCTTTTTTTTTTTTTTTTTCCTGGAGCACCTCATTTGCACCCAACTTCAGCACAGTTTAACTGGCTTTTTCCCCACTAGTTTCAGTCATGCATTTTAACGATCATCCCTTCCTCTGATGAGAGGAAATTTTAATTTGCTCGGGGAAAAAGAAATGTGTAACAACAGTTCAGACCGGAGCAACTTTCCACCATTTATTTTTTGAACATTCTGTTCAGTTGCAGTGCTGGCAGTCTCCACTCTGAACAAATAATTTTATTAATTAAATGATTTTATTTATTAAAGCAATGGAGAATCTTTCAGCACCAGAGGTGGCACATGTCCTCCAGGAGAACAAATCGATGTGGAATGTATAAATCAACCTTCTTTTTTTATTTTTTTATTATATTTAAAATAAATATTTATTTTATATTCATTATTATATTTATTTTATATTTAAAAAGCAGTATTTTGACAACAGAGTAGCCTCCTCCTTCCAGCTCCAGGCAACACTTTGTCCTGCTCAAAATTGACTGTTCGAATTTTAAAAAAATAAAAACTAAAAAGGCCGAATTCAGGACTTTGCGTGGCAGGAGTGTGACCTAAGTGCAGGCGGAGGCGCCGTCCAGCTTGGGGCAGCACCCTGAACCTTGAAAACAAAGTCGTGCTGCAAAAGCCCCATGACTAAAGCATGAGGGACCAGAGAAACTGGTGCGGGAGGTCGCCCTGGGCGTGTTTCTTGCAAAATATCATCGATTCTTGGTCTCTTCTCCTTCCAGGGGTGCCTTGCTTTGTTTTGCTCTCTTGCCTTTCTTGCTGTCGGCTGCTCCCCTTGCAACAGAAGGAGCTCTGAGCTTCACGTCCTGGGCATCCCTGGGCACCCCCTGAGCTGCAGCCACCCCTTGTGCCGGCACCCGCTTCCCCGGTGCCGCGAACGCCGGGGAGGAGCCCGCCGGGCTCCCCTTTGCCTTTCTTCTTGTTCCTCTTGTGCCGTTTTCTTTCTTCCAGCACTTTCTGTGCACCGGGCGACTCGCGACTCTTCCTGCCCGGTGTCCCAACGGGGGTTCCATAATAAGGAACCGGTCACATTTAGGGCCGGCCCCTGTCCATGTGGAGCTCCCCTTGGCCACGGCTTCTTCGGGCTCTGCTCCCAAGGCATCGGCCTTGCTTTTCCATGCAAAAATAAACCCAAATAAAATCAACGGAAAATGAAACTAAACAAAACGAAGCAAAAAAACCAAACCCCCAAACCAGCCAAACAACCCCCCCAAGAGGAGGGCAGGAGGTTCTTGCACCGTGGTTAGAAAGCGTCCCAGCTTATCGCTGCCTTCGCGAGGAGCCTTTTCACTGATTTTCACTCTTACTCACTAGAAAATCCGCCGCTCGCCCGCAGACGCCGAGGAGGCTCCACGGTTGGCATTTCTCTCAGCACTGCTTGTTTTCAGACGGGCTCTTGTCCCCCCACGGCCACTGCAGCCAAATGCTGCTCGGGCCCAAGGAGGCCGTTCATCCCACCTGGGGGGGAAGTTGCCCCTTTTCCCTGCAATTTTGTTGTAAAACGCTCGTGGCTTCCCGCCTCGGGATGGTGCTGAGCAGCGTAGCCGCGAGTCCCCGTTGGTGCATGCAGAACGTCCCCGGCGGCTCCACCGTCCTGCGTCACACGGGCGCTGCGGTCTCGTCCAGCGCGGTTCCGTGCGGGGATTAGTCAGCGCTGCCCTGGGCGAGCGGGGCGGGAACGGCTGCAGCRGCGCTGCAGAAACGAAAGCATTCCTAGGGCTGCCCCTCTCGGCACCTCTCCCCCCTTGGATGCATACCCCGTCTCCCCGGTTAGAGGAACAGAGGCGCTGCCGGTTCTCGGCATGATTAATGACCTACACGTTTGAATGCTCCCGCTCCCAGAACGCGCCGGGGCGCGCGACGCCTGCACTGCGTTCATGCCGTGGCCACCGGATCCATCGTGTTTCTCTGGGTCTGAGCATTAACCCACTGCGCCGAGAGCTTTTTTAATGCTCCGTCTGCGTCCTGGCGCGCAGGTTGTTTTGAGATCCCGAGTCAACAGTGTGAATCATCTGTCTGCTCGGCAGCGTACAGGCTACCGGGGCTCCTACAGGCATGTTCGGTAACCCCCCATATGCTGGGCTGCTGCCCTGGAAAGCTCTGCAGGGAGCTGGGAGACGGCAAGAACCTTCCCCAGTCCTCCAGGTATGGATTTTAGTGAGTTCAAAGCAGGAGTCTCCCAGCGCCTGTTTGGATGTTTGGATGCCTATGTGGCTCTGCTTTCCCGGGACGCTCAGGAGGTTTTCATGTTTTTAAGCACACCTAAATGCTTTGCTTTCTTGTGTAAGAGGCTGGCGCAAACCCAAAGCAAACATTCCTAATAATGAGATAAATAATCCCTGTTGTAGAATGGCTGGTAGCCTTTTTTTTTTTTCCCTAATGAAGAAGCCCTCCTTTTGCAACTGCAAAGATCCCAGCCTGCCGCCCCGTGCTCTGCTCCTCCTAACTGCAGTGCAGTAGTTTTGGCACTGACTTCTCTACAACCAAAGAAAAGGGTTAGCAGCAGCACACGGGTTGCACGGTGTGTGCCGGTGTCTGATGGGCGCAGGGAGCCGGGGGCACCTCGTGGGGCTGAGGCTGTGGGCTACAGCCCATCCTGCAAGGAACGGGGTTTTCCTGCAGCAGTGACAGACAGCAGTAGGAATGGGCCAACAAGCACCATTTCGGTGGAGGGAGACGCCTTTCCGTGGGAAAGACAGGCTTTCTTCYAAAGCAGGAGTTGCTCCTGGGCCTCGAGTCTACCGGAAACCCCTTCCCGGTTCCTCCGTGCTGCCAGGACAGGGAGCTGTGGTTGTGAGCATGGCGGGCAACGCTCACTCGGCGGTGGCAGCACAGAGAGCGGCCGCAGGACACGTCGCTCGCGTGCAGGCACAGGCACGTTCCGCTGCCCAAAACCTGCGCCACCGAAGCTGCTCTGGGTTCGTTTGCCGTTGTGTACGAGAGCCCTCGAACCATTTCAGAGTGACTCGGAAATGAGGGAAGGGGCTCGCTGGCAGAAACCGCTGAGGCCGAAGACGTTGTCGCTCTTGAAGACTCGGAGGTAGTGGCGCGGGAAGGAGAGATGGGGCGCTCGCTGCCCCTGCCYGGGCTGCTCATGAGCGTCAACGTGGGAAAAATGCTGCGGAAAATAACAATAATAATAAAAACAACCTCGCTGGAGGCAGCAGCCTCCGTGTCCAGGGCCTATGGAGGGCCTGCTGCGGCCCCCCGGGGTCTTTGGCCCCTTYGGGGGGCTCCATGCCCGTACTCAGGGAGATGGCTCGAGCCGCTCAGCATCCTTGGCCCCGACGTTGTCGGTTATTAGCAAGCRGTCGCTAACGAGTCACAGCAGCGGGTCTGCGAACAGGGAGGCAGTCTTGTTTCATGCTCCCGAGGCAATTCCCAGGAAAACGTGGGCTGGGAGACGTCYGGATTTTGTGGGCAGGAGGGTGGGCTGTGCTGCGGCCTGCCCAGCTCCCTTGGGCTCGCTTAGCTGCTGGATGTGATTCCAGGAGCGGAGGTTTTCCCCAGGCAGGGAGCGCTGTTTGTTCCATAGCAATAGCACAAGTGACCCCAAGGGTGGCATGCAGGGACAGAGCAGAAGCACCGAAATGTCAGCCCAGAATGCAAAGTGCAAAAGTGTAACTTGAGTGGCTATTGAATTTTTGAGAGAAAGAGAGA
>PTEX01000117.1:1399320-1436183 GCA_003342815.1 Eudromia elegans | reverse complement strand
AAAGAAAGAAAGAAAGAAAGAAAGAAAGAAAGAAAGAAAGAAAGAAAGAAAGAAAGAAAGAAAGAAAGAAAGAAAGAAAGAAAGAAAGAAAGAAAAAATAACAACAGCAACTCCAAAGTGTCTTTTCCTGACAGTGACACTTGCTCAGCTCTTTCAGACCTGATCTCCACAGCAGAGAGAAGGCAAAGGGTGCTTGGGTTTGTGTGCCGGAGCTGCCGCCTGTGGAGCAGCCCGAGGGAACCGGTGTTGCGGTCCCGCTGCGACAGCCCCCTTGGTCCCCTCCGTGGCACCAGCCTCCTGCTGCCAGCCCCTGGGGAGCCCCAGGGGAAACAGAAGCAGCGGCGCTGTCCCTGGGTCACCCGTGTGCCCCTGCTAAGCCTCGGCTCCCCATTGTGTGCAGCATCGCCCCGCTCATCCCTGCCCTCCCCAAGCGGGATGCAGGGTGGTACCAAGCAGCCCTCCTACGCYCGAGCCTGGCCCGCCAAAACGCGCTTTCGGGGGTGCCCCACGTGGAGAGAAGTGTGGGCAACACGTGAAGCTGCCACGCTCGGCGAGCCCTTTAAATGTCAGCCGCCTCCCAAACACCGTAAATGCCTCCCCGCGCTACGACCAAATGTTTTGAAATATATATATATATATGTGTGTGTGTGCGCGCACTTCTTTTTTTATGTAAATGCATTTCACAAACCCACAAGGTGTTTCTCGGTTTTGTTTTCGTCTGGCTTTGATGAAAAGATTGGCATCCGAGGCTGCAGTCAACAGCGGCAGAGGGCTCCGGGCGGGCACCCGCGCGCGGGGGGCTAATACGTACATGGGAACAACCCRATTTTGAGGGCAGCCGTTGCCCAAAGCGCACGAAACCCATGGGGTGATTCTCCAGGTGGGTTTCATTTTCAGGACAGCGCAAAGCAGCCCGAGGGCAGGACTGCGGGCGCGAGGCCGTGGGCGCGCAGACCTCACTGGCTCCTGGATCAGTCACGGTGCRGGCTCCGTCTTCCCTTCGTCAACCTGCACGCCCAAATGCAGCCTAAGTATCAGCAAAATCATTCTCATTTGCACACGTGAAGTCTCCAGCTTCCTGCTGCCTAGAAATAGCTGTAAATTAGTGTCTAAACGTGCCCAATATTCCGGTTTCTTCAAATGCGGTGAAATGCGTAGTAAAAGCACYCGCTTTCAGGGGAGTCTTTTGTGTTTCACTCTTTCCACATGAGTCAAACAAAAAAAGGATTTTTCTACCCCTTGTGCAGAGGGCTGGTCCTGGGCGGCGAGCGGCAAATCTTAGTGTGACCGGTCGGGGAGTTAATCACAGAGCAGAGAAAGGMATGAGTCAAAATTCGAATTTCTCGAACCCTGCCCATTTCGGCTTCGTTTTGCTTCRGTTCTTAAAATACGTGGGCACCAAGCGTCGTTTCTCGCAGAGCCGCGGGCTCCCGCGAGCGGGGAGCACTGAAGTAGTTAAAGGGGAAAGTCACTTTGAGCTTCGTGCTCAGCCTTTTCATCAACGTTTGAATAGTGCTGCAGGATGCGYTGTTCTTTGTGTGATTTTTTAAGCGGAGGTGCCTGAACCAGCCGCTCCTCTGGACRCGATGACTTAAAACCAGCACGGAAAACACAGGGGTGGAATTTACCCCAGAACAAAAAATTGAGGCAAAATCCCTTTTCACGGGGTTTTGTTGTTATTTATTAGTGATAAATAGGGGAAGAATAAGTTTCAAGTGAAGCGTGCTGTGTTCTGCCACAGGAAGTGGAGAGCGCGTTGGGAGCACCGCGCTCTATTTTCTTTTTCAATTTTTTCAGACAAAATAATAAATAACGACAGAAAAGGCACAACTCGACGTACGTCTCCCTTGCCCTGCGGCGAGTGCAGATTGCAGGGGCAGTGGAAGGGGCACAGCGTGAAGGAGCCTGTTGTGCTCTGCTTTTCACGGGGGAAATAATAAAGAGGGGATGAAGCAGGTGGTTAATCCGAGCTGATCGGCCCCGGGACCTGGGCTGCTCCTGTCCCCATTGCAAGGGAGATTCTCCCCGTGCCCTGCAAGGTGCCAGCGGGCGCTTGGAGCGTTCTGATTTTTGGAAACCGTTTGCACGTTTGCAGAGGGAGGAAAAAAGAGGGGAAAGAAAAGAAAATCAGCGGTTTCGTTTCAGTTTGCGACGCTGGCGAGGGGCAGGGTTAACCCCGCAGCGCCRTGGGTCCCGCGAGCCCTTCGCCTGCTGCGGGAGCCTCCGTGCCCTTCCAAGGGCTCCCCTTTGATTTCTCCGAGTGCCTCGAGCTCGCGGTGCGAGCCCGCGCTGCAGTTTCGCTCTCAGCAGCGAGCGGGGCGCGACGGGGCTGGAGCCGCGCGGCTCGCGAGCCCACGCGGCCCCGCGGGACGGGGCTCGCGCTCCTGCCCCAGCTCATGGGGCCAGCGCGGCCGGCGGCGCACAGGCACCGGGACAGGATGAATCCACCGAGCAGARGCGCTGGAGACAAAACCGGCTAGCCAGGGGAAGGCACCGCGGTCGCCTGGATCACCTGGAATCAGCCTTGCTGTGGGCTGCAAGTAATAATAAAAACAAAATCAGCAAAATGACTATTCTTGGAGGAAATTTGCCCTTTTTTTTTTTTTTCTTTTTTTTTCTGTTCTGTGGCTTTTCTCTCACTGTACTTGCCACCGTCCCGTAGCTCAAAGGTTGCAAACTAGTTTTGGGAACAAGATGTCTGCGTAAAGCATGACAGAATTGGCCACAAATTGCAGATGCTGCTGATAACAGAAGCCAACAGCATTAAAAATATGCAGAAAAACAACACGCTGAAAGGCTGTGCGACCACTGAGGCTCTTTTTTTGTGTGTTTTCAGCCGGTTCTGCAGCGATGGAAGGCAACACACATGAAAGGCAGGCGACCCTTTGGTTAACCCGGCGCTCCAGCATGGAGCGGGGCTGGGCAGGGCGGCTCCGTGGGAGCCCTCCAGCCACCGGGAAGGAGGATGAGGCGCCGGTGCTCCCGCCTCATGGAGGCTGCTCTGTCCTCGGCGCAGGCGGAGATTTTCACCCTGGCAAAAAGGGTGCGAAGGGGAAAAAGGGGGCGAACCCTTTTTCCTGTGACACAYTGGGAACGTGAAAAACAGCACCCTGAAAAACATCACCCAGGTGCCAGGCAGGCTGTAGTTTCCCCAGTTTTAGTAAATCAGGCTGTGCTCAGAAACTAGGATGAGGTTTTTGGTTTTGTTCTATTTATTTAATCTTTGTTGTTTCTTTTTTTCTTTTTCTTTTTCTTTTATAAATAAATACAAATAACTCAAAGTGAAACTCGATGGCTTTGGTGATAATAAGAGAAGCAGCCCCCGGGGAAATTTTCTTCATTAACATGTTCTTTCTCAGCCCACACTCGAGTTTCGGTAGGAAAACTGCTTAACCTTTGCAGCGCGAGGCCCTTTTGAAGCGCCGCCGCGCTCCGACGGGGGCTCCCCATCTCGCCGCTCGTGAACGGCTGAGGCCGGGCTCTGCTTTCAGGAGCCCGTGCGGGGCGTTCGGCCGAGCGGGTTCGCTGAGAGCGCCCGGGCTCTGCTGCCCGTGACGCTGCTTCGCCTCTGCACCTCTGCACAAAATGGGGCTGCTCTTCAGCCCACGGGGGCCGCWCGGATGCGCTCCACGCGTGCGATCCTGCGGTGTCTTCCTTGGCTTTTCAGCTCCCCGCCTTTCCCTTCCTGGCGCCTGGCTCCTGCTCCGGGAAGGAGGAGGAAGGGAGCCGTGCTCCCGGCTCTGGCATAGGCGCCGTGGGGGCCTCGTGCTGCTCCGGGCACTGGGGGTTTGGGATGTGCATGTGCCTTGCATGCCTGGCCCTGCTGAAAGCAACTGGGAAAGCAGGGAGCAGACCCAGGACACCTGCACCAGAGCCCTCCACAGCCCCCTCACCTGCTGCCAGTTTCGAACTGCAGCCTTTGAACAGAAGGAAGAGCATAAAATAGACGAGAAAATTATAATAACACACAAAGAAGGCAACTCTTTTTTCTTTCCCTCTTGCAGGGCAGATCTAGTCGCTCCTCTTACAGCCCACTAGTTTTTGGTATTTGCAGCTCACTTCCTGTATGAGGTTAGTTTGTTTATCGTAAAAACCTATTTTTAAACCCATTTCTGCCGCTAAGTGATTTGAATGCTCGTGTCAGCGGCGCGCGGGGCTGTGCCGGGCACCGCGGCGCTGCCTCCCGCGCGCCCGGAGGGACGGGAGGCTCCGCGGCACCGGGAGGCAGAGGAGCCGGAGAGGTTCCTCAAAGCCGGGACCTGCCCCAGCCGCCGCTCGCTCCGGACATGGGTAACGTGTCCCGCCTTGGTCACGAGCGCCCTCAGAGCCTGTGCTACGGCACAATGATCGATTATAGATTGTACAAAAGCATCGGTCGCCCTTRGGACAGGGGTAGTCTGAGATATTTAAGTGCTTCCTAGAAAATTCTAGAGGTTATTGAATGAAAATAGCCACTGTGCTGTAATACAGGAGGAGGGATGCAGTCTAATCAGGAATAACAGTGGATGTTTGTGCTCTAATCTGCTAAAATCTAATCTGCTGCTAAAAGACAGCAGTGCAAAGGGAGCCCCTATTTGTAAGCACTTGCAAAGCATGCCATGGAGCTAAAGAGGGACATTTCCCCTTGAAAAGGAGCTCAAAGCAACAGAATACAGCCATCTCAAAGTGAAATGCGCACTGTGGCCTTAGGTAATGAAACTTCTGTTTTCGGGGCGGATGAGTAACGAGAAGCAGAGACTGGACGCTGCCTAGCAGAAAAGCAGCAAGGATACATCCAAAATATATAACTGTGCCCTAAGTAAGGCCACAAGAGCTGATAGTCCTGTTCGCATGGGTCACAGGCTCAGATTAGGGGCTAGGAGAGGGCCTTTCTGCAAAAATTGCAGCTAAWTTTGGATAAATCAGGCAGTGAGAAGTAGGTTTTTGACCCAGGACACCAGCTTTGGCTATTCATGCTGATATTGCTTTATAATCCTGCTCTCTCCCAGTTTGCTGTGGTTCACAATGTGCTGGAAGGTGCTTCCAGGCTCCTCTTTCTGAAGACTCCAAGGGCTCTGTGCAAGGCTGAGCCCTGGTTAGCTGCAAGGAACCAGTTGTCATCACCCAGCTCCTAAGGACTGAGCTGGGCCCTGTCTCATTTAACAGTCCTATTGATGCACAAGAAGGATGGTGCTGACCTTAAAGGGCCTCTTCCTGCCCACGTCCCATGTCACCTCTCAATGAGGGTATTGCCACAACTCCTAGCTTGAGGGAAGTGCATCCTCTGGGTAATTCAGGGTTGTCGCAGAATYGTAGAATTATTGTGGTTGGAAAAGACCTTCAAGATGATTGAGCCCAACCRAAAGCCCTTCAACACCACCCTGCTAACCCTGTCCCTAAGCACCTCATCTACACCTTTCTTGAGCACTGCTAGGGACAGGGACTCCACCTCTTCCCTGGRCAGYCTCTTCCAATGCTTGACTACTCTTTCCATGTAGAAATTTTTCCTARTATCGAWCCTGAACCTACCTWCTTGAGGCCATACAATGTAGGGAGGAGTACGTTATGTGCATATGGCAGTGACAAAGTCTAAGTGCAAGGAGTGAAGGCTCCCGTGATGGGTCTCTGTGCAGACTGGATAATCCTCTCTTCATTAAAAAGGAAAAACAAGCAAACAAAAACCCATGGGTATCAGCAAGTGGAGCTWAACAATAAATCAACTGCGACAGGGAAAAGTTCTGCTGAGAGGCAGAAATGGCTTGTTACACCAGAAGCAAAGTGAGTTTATGGCAGTGATGAAAACTCCTTCCAAGCGGCTGCTCATCATTGCACGCAACAGCCATTTGATTGCAAGAGCATGTAGGAACATAGTAAGGAAAAGGCTAGAAATGGGTCTTTAATGGCATTTGCATTCATTTTTTACTCCAAAGTGTATGACGGGATTTAGTATCTCTCCTTGTGCAAATCTTTCTATAGGTTAAGCAAACCGCCACTTTAGACATGCAAATTAGAGCCAATTAGAGCAGAATTTGTTTGCCCTGGTACTGATATGGGCAGCAGAGTTCACGTTGTGTGAACTGTGTGTTCTGCTGCTCCGCAGGTCCCCAGTTTAGGGAATTAATATCATGTCTTAATGAAAAAAAAGAAARAAAGAAAGAAAAACTTTTCCCTAATTAAAATCCCAGGCGATTATGTCTTTGTTGAAAATTGTTCATTGAGAGCATGAAGTGCATAATCACACCAAGCAGCAGCATATGTTTTAATTAACTCCAATCCGCAAGGCAGGGAAATGACGGTTCCCGGCATGCAGTGTGGATGAAATTAAATATGAATCTGTCAAAAGACCAGTGAGGAAAAATTATTCAAATTGTTGTAGAAAAGTCCCTTCCTTCTCCTGCTGCTGCTGCACATCAAACCTCTCAGCAGCTCCACTTAGTCTTCCTCGTTGTCAAAGGCATAATATGCCTCCTGTTTATCTGCAGGTGTCGGGGTGATTTATGGGATGAAGCYGGGATGCAAGCGCGGTCTCCGCAAGGATCCTTGTTCAGCACGCTGCGAGTTTGAAGCGATGCCTGCAAARCCCCTCCGGGACGTCCCCGACGTTGCCAGCCAGCAGTTGGCTGGTGAAGCCTCCATCGTCCCCAGCACACGGAGCAGCATTTCGTTCCTCTCAGGGGGCCATAGCAAAGGGCTGATGCACCAGAGAGGGGACGCATCAGGCGGGACTGGCAGCAGGACCAGAAGAAAGGTCCGCTGTGAARGTTGCCTCGTGGCTGCCCTTCAAAGACCCCCTTCTCGGGTGGGTAAGAATCACAGAAATGCAGAACGGTTGAGGTTGGAAGGGACCTTCAGAGATYATCTGGTCCAACCCCCTGCACATGCAGGGTCACCCATAGCGTGTGGCACAGGACTGCGCCCAAGCGGGTCTTGAATATCGCTAGAGAAGGAGACTCCACCACCTCTCTTGGCAACCYGTTCCAAGAAGCTTTAAACATTTAGGGCAAATTCTTTCAGAGATGAATTTGCCCTGGAATCACAAAATCTCAGAACACCTGAGGTTGGAGATGGTCTAGTCCAACGCCCTGCTCAAACAAGGTCCCAAGGGGAAGAAGTGAGGGCAGGTTTGCTGGCTTGGAGGGGAAAGACAGCTGCACCCCTGGGAAGCAGAGACCTGTGCRCACTTCCTCCAAGCCTCAATGTCACCAGGCATCCCCTCCAGCACACACACCTAGATGTCACAACGCGGAGCGCGACCAGCGAAGCACTGCAACCAGCGCAGCGTCTGTGCAAGTAGGAGGGACTGCCGGAGCAAAGAGTGTCAAGACCCTGGTGCCTCCTGCTGCAAAATCCCATTTTGYTTCCTTCCTGTAGGCCTTTGCCCACCTTTGGTGTTAATTCAGCTTGCAAACTTGCGTGCCACAGCCCTTTCATGTAGCCTTTTGTGCAGGTTGATGTTCATCTAGCCTGAGCCGATCAGAGCTGCTTCCATGCCCGCTCCTTGGCTGTAAATAATCCCATCCAGTTGTTTCCCAGTCCCTGGGCAAGTACCTGCGCCCTGAGCACCCGTCCATCTGCAGATACTCCTGGCAGCGACATGGTCATGGCTGTCACCCATCTGCCAGTAGGGGCTGGTGTCTCCTGCCATGCCCAACCTCAACGTGAGCATCGTGGAACCATAAACAGATGATTAAAAGCTGCTCTGTTGCTGGGGCTTTTTTACTGTCTGTTTCCTCAAAATCAACTTCTCAGAAAAGAGTTTCATGTAAGCACAAGCTGTTTACCAGGAAGGCAAAAACCCCAGAAAAACTACGAGTAAATAGTTTTGTCAAGGTGCAAAGCCTCAGCTTGAAGCACKGGCTTTGAGAGCACTGTCTGCAGTGGATTTACGCTCCTTTGAACCATTTTGCTATATTTTGGTAGTTCCAAACTCTTAGTTGTTGGAAAAAGTTGTGTTGTTTTGGATTGCTTTTCCTCATGTTAGCCCCCAACCAGCTGGTTAGACACATGCAGAGCTGGACTTGTTTCTAGCATTACTTGGCTGCCCACAGTGATGAAAAGGGGGTTAAAGCTATTCCCACATGGCTTATCTGCATTCAGGAATATCACAGGCTGAACTGGGTTGTAATAGGAGTTCCCTCATGTTTAGGAGATGGCTTGCTCTCTTCTTGGAGCTGAAACACAGTTGAGACCTCCATTTCCTTCTCAAAGACCTTACCAAGTCCCCCGGTGCCCCGTTCTTAGAGGTTTTGTTTTGGAGCTGTCTTGGCTCCAGAACACGTGGTGTTGGCTTTGAAGGATAGTCCACGGATGCTCCTTGCTCTGCCCTGCTCAGCTTTAGAGCAAGCAGGACAGAAGAGATGCTCCAAAACCTCCAGGAGCGCCAGGTCCTGGGCTGCTTTGTGGCCATCCCTGCCTCTTAGCCAAGGGAAGTCTGAGATTGTGAAGCCAATTCTTTTTTGTGTGTGTATTTTTTTTGGACCCAAAACACATGGAAGTGAAGCTGTGCATTGCACTGGCTGGAAGGGAGGGCTGCAGAGCCAGGCTTGGCGTGGGGCCACCCTTTGCTTCGTCTCCCTCGGCCAGTTTGGCCATAGAATCATAGAATCATAGAATCATAGAATCATAGAATGGCTAGGGTTGGAAGGGACCTGTAGAGGTCATCTAGTCCAACCCCCCTGCACACGCAGGGTCCCCTAGAGCATGTAAGTCCCCTAGAGCCATGATCTGCAAACAGGCGAAGGAGCCTTCGCGCCGTGCTGGAGCATGTGTTAATGGACAGTGCCGTTCGTCATGAAGAGCCTCTCCAAACGGTATCTGCTCCAGACCCTCTGGCCTCCAGTTCCACGATGCTGGGTGTGTGGCAGGGGGCCTGCCTTCTCCCACGCGCTCTTGTGCATGGCCTGGAGGTGTCTGCTGATAAGCGTGGGCTTCCCAGCCAAGAGGGAGGCTTTCCCACTTCATCTGCCATTGCTGGCCAGGACAGGGGTGTGTGGAAATGTSGGGGAGATCAGATGAGGCCTCTTCGTCCCAAGGATGAGCAGGACTTGCCCACCGAGGACTGGGAATCTATGGGCCTCRGAGAGACCCAACGGCTGAATCAGGCTTTACTTGTCCATGAGCAGGACTCATAACCAGGAGCTGTGTAACCAGGAGAGAAAACAGGAGAATTTAGGCAGAAGACTAAACTCGTGCTTCAAGAGAATTGTCATCTTCAGGAAGGAGAAAAAGCAGGAATCCTGTCCGTTTGGCACAGGATCACGTTGGCAGTGAGATACGCCCCCCTTCCCATGGGAAACCTGTTCCCTCCTTGGCATCTGCAGAGCTGYGGTGGTTGGCTGGGCTGCACCGCCGCTGTCATCTGCAGCCGTAATTGTGGTGTCCGCCTCCGCCRCCATCAGCGCGGACGCAATCAGGGCTCTGGTTAATGATGCAGGCTTCCTACCATCAGCGTTCAACGTTTTTCCTCTGGCCTTCTAACAGCCTGAGCAAATTTCCCCAGCAAATCTACAAGGCAACAGAGGGCAATAAAATAAAAACGACGTTACAGATAAGCAACGTTGCCTCACCACAGGCCAAACAAGCCCCTGCTCGACACTAAGCTCGTTTTGGCTCATGTCATGAGATTTCTGTGGTTAGTTTGGGTCTTGGAGGGCTGTGTGGTTAGCTAGGTGACTAACTAGGTTTCCAGCAGTACCTGCTGCCCCAAGGCCAGCATCGTCCGTTTGGCTGGTGGCAGCAAGGGGTCCCCAGGTCCCTGCCAAGCTCAAACCCCGGGGTCTGTCCTTCCTTCACGGCCTCACTGCAGGCTGTCCCTGCTGCTCTCCACAATCGCAGCTTCCTTTGTGACCACCCATCTCACTCTGGCACCCCTGACCATCTCCTGCTGCTCTTGCTTCTGTCTCTGCTGCTTCTTGCGGTGCCTCTTTTGGATGTCTCCCGTTCTCCTGTCCCGCTCTCTGCAGGAACCTGGTGAGGGTCTATCTTGGCTCCCGCCTCTCCCTGCTCTTCCCAGGGCTGTTTTGTCTGCGTTGCTGGGACCAGAGGCACTGGGAAGATGAAGTGACAAAGCCCCTCCGTGGCTGGACCAGGACACGAGCACGAGTTCCCCTGCAGCTTTGTCGACTGCCGCAGCCACGTAGACGCTCCTCATCACGCTTGTGCTGAGTCTGAACAAAACTGATCCAGAAAGATTGGATGCAGAGTGAGAAAAGGACTTGTTTTTTTACACCTTCTTGGAAGAGTCTTCTCTGTGTTTCCCCAGGGTTCCCTGTATTAGAAAACCATGCACGTTCCCTTGCAATAGCACAGCAATTTGGAAGATCACAGATCGGGAATTGTTGCAAGACAGGGGAACAGAGCAGGATCGGGCTTATTTGTTTTTCTTGCTTCGACAGCGATGATAAGTCACCAATAAAAGCTAAACAACCAGAAGTGTGGATACTGTGTCTGAATTCCCGGGATGTAACGTGTGTCAGGGCGAGCGCCCCACGCGCTCCCTGCGTTTTGATCGCCCTGCCCTCTAAGCCAGTTCTGCTAATCGCCAACATATGTTATAGCTGTGGGAAGCCCCTCCACTGCGCACGACGCTGAAATGTCAGGCATTAAAAGAGCCCTAAATTCTGACSAGCTGTCACCGAAGAAGCCGGCTCTTAGATGTGATTTGCACAAGGCGATTGCTGCGTGAACGTGGTGGCCGAGGGTGTCTCCTGTGCCCCTGCGCGCAGGTWTGCCGGGCGGATTTTCATCCGGGATCGGGAGTTCCAGTTCACACACCATGGGGAGGGCAGGAAACACACCGGTTAGCACTGAAGCAGCAAGTTCTCAGGGCCACCGTGGCGCAGGTTTTGAAGAGATTCCTGGGATTTCCATCCATTCGCGCTCAGGGAGTGCTCAGCTCAGGGATGGTCGGCGACGGGGTGGGCACCTCCCCAGCTTGGAGACACGGGAATGCTGAACCCTGCACACCGCACCTGTCTACTCCCGACCTCATCCCGCGCTCCCACGGCTCAGGACCTGCCCCAGAGTGTCTGGGGCTTGAGCTATTTCCACAGCTCGGCCGAGGCCATAAGGCAAAGTGTTTCTCTCCGAAGTTTGCCCAAATCATTCCATGTGCTCTCGGAGTGGTCCAGGCATGAAAAACAATGCTTTTCCCTGCAGGGCCGTGTCCAGCCGTTTGTGCTCAGACAGCTCGGAAGCTGACRCAGCCAGAAGGCCAGACTCTGGCTGCAGCACGGCCCGGTGGGGCTTGCGGCACTGCTGACTCGCTGCCCAGCTCTTCCCCGGCCCGGGATGTCCTGGAGCAGTGCTGGGGCTGCCCTAAGCTATCCCAGATGGCAAAGGCTGCTCGGAGCCGCCTGCTCCCGGCACCTCCTTCCCCAGCACCTCCCCGCGCTGCCACTGCAGGTCCTCTCCCGGCGGGCTCTGCGCAGGGTCCCCATTGCAGGAGCATCTCCACGCATGCCGGGCACAGGCCACGGGCGGCTGGTGGCCCTGCTCTGCTCGGGGGCAGTGTGCCATGCYCGCAGGGGTTCTGCTTGGCTGCACGCAGGACGCGGAGCTGCCTGGAGGAGGTTAGAGCGCAGCACGCACAAGGCCGCCCCAACCTGCCCAAACCCTTCCCGCGCTGCCCGGCGCCCTCCTCAATGGATATCCCATGGGTTGCCTCGCGTTTGCCAAAACCGCCAGGTCGTGGCACAACCCTCCACAGGGACAGAGGCTGGTGGGGCAAAGGCGCTTTGAGGGATGAGCTGTCCTCTCTCTGAGAAGAAAAGYGAGCCGAAAGACGTGAGAAGCGAAACGCCCGGCCTTGCAGCGCCGAGCCCAGAGGAGCCACTTGTCCCGTCCCTGGTCCCTGCTTCGCTCCTCGCTCCTGCAGCCGTGAGCTGCAACGCCTGCGTGCCGCCGYGCAGGGGCTGCGCCCTGGGAGGAGGAGCGGAGCGCGGGGCTCGTGCGGCACCGCCGGGCTGGCGGAGGCCACCGCGGCCGTCACAGGGCTCGGTGAGCAGGAGCACCGGGGTAGCGCAGCAGTACCGTCCCCATCGTGGCTTACAGCCTATGCGAATGCACGGCAGCACCGCAAGGCAGCCCCTCTCCCGTCGCAGCGAAGCAGAGGACGTCGCCCAAAGCGAGACGCAGCCGYGCCGGGGCGGCCTCTTCACGGCACAGCCTCCCGGCCCGCAGCCGCCGCGCCCTGGCGTTGGCCGCACAGGCCACGGTGACGGTTCCACGTCGCGCGGGGCAAGCTGAGGCCTCCTCCACTCGCACCACAGCCCCTGTGCACCATGTCCAGCTGGGCACGTTCCCCCCCCGTGGCACCGGGGGCACAAGGACAGGGAGCCCGTGCCCCACAAACCACCGCAAGGAACGCGGCCCCACCATCCAGCCCACAGGCCCCTTTCCTTGCAGGCTCTAAATGAGCTTCTCTGCCCCAAGGCGCCTTTCAAAAGGTAGTTTTATTTTCGCCTGCAGGTTGTGGTGCCTTGGCGGGAGGTCCCGGCGCTGCGCCCTCCACCAAAGGAGGGCTGCGGGATCTGCAGCCCTGAGCGTGGCCACGGTGGCCTAGGCGGGCACTCGGCCCAGGTGACTCATCCCTGTGTCCTGGCCCTGGAAAAGGAGGCTGTGCAGGGAAGGCTCGGCTTGGAGGAGGGATCCCTGTGCTGTGGGGACTGGGAAGTCTTCTCTCCTCCCGTGCCCGTGGGCCTGGCTTGTGCCTCCAATGGAGGTGCTGGCACAAGTGCCTGCAGCTGGGGGGATTGTCACTGACCTTTAGCGAGCGTGACCCACGTCCTGCATGGACGGAGACCGAGCTCACCCAAGAGTCACACAGGGCCAGTGAGCACTAACACAAACCCATCTCCATTAAAAAAATGCAGGCACAGGAGGGAGTGAGAAATATAGGGCAGCTGAGGAAACTTCTGGGGGCCAAAACGTTGGTCTCCATTCCTGCAGGCATCTCAGGGCCCTCCAGAAGGGTGGCAGGAGGTGCTCTGCACACAGGACCCTGTGGCATGGCGCACCCAGGCTGCTCCCGCAGTGCAGGCTATGGGCTCACGGGTGCCAGGAGCCTTGGGGCTGCCGCGTGGGGCTGGCGGTCACCAAAGGCCGGCTGCGGCTGCGCAGGAGGGGCTGCCCGCGGCGTGCCGGGGTGCCCTGCACGGCGAGGAGCTGCCCCCAGGGGCCGGCGGGGCCGCGGGCGGCGCGGGGAGAGCCCTGCGCCCGGTGGGGTTTACATCCTGAGGCTGGAGCGGCGGGAGGCCGGCGGCACGTGAAAACTGGCTCTTTGCCTTCTGCTTTTTCTTGGTTGGGTYTTCTGAGCCAGTTTAGACTCCAGTAGCCCTCCCTTTTAACCATCTTTGACTTTACTTTGATCCACATTGTGGCTCTTAAGTGCTGCTGCTCTTCACCCCCTATAAGCAGCGTTTTCCTCTGTGGGCCCTTACCGTGCAGCGAGCAGGGCTGCTCTGACAGGGAGCCGCTGCTGAGAACAGCCAGGGTCTTACCGGATCTTAACATCACCAGCCTTTGGAGGCAGCAAGGCATCACCACCAACAACAGCACGGGAATCTCCCTTTCATGGAGCACCTCGAACACTGCATTCCTAGCAAGCTCCGTTTAACGCATGCTCCGCACTGAGGGACTGCCATTGCCGCCCGGACGCACTCGCTCTCGCTGGCGTTCGTGCCTCTTCCCTCCCCRCGCCCGTCGGGGCCGGCACGTGCAGGGGGAGATGACAGCACGAGAGGACAGGAGGCCCTGGGCTTGGGATGGGTGCAGGAGCTGAGAGGGAAAAGCAGGAGCCCGTGAAGCGAGAATCCTCCCAGACAGAGAGCGTGGGGGCAGCCTGAGGTCAGTCCAGCAGAGACCTGAGCTGGTGCTGCCTCTGGAAACTCATCGAAACGGACAGAGACAACACTTTGCATGCCTGGAAATGTGCCTTTAAGGACAACTCGCCAGCACRTGGGGTGGCCCATGCCTTGCAGAGCCCTCGCTTCAGGTTCTGGTGCTGTTAGTACTACCCTGTCTTCTCTGCTCTTACACCACCRAAAAGCAGGTCTGTCCCCACTATGTGTGTGTATATATATATATATATGTATACATGTATATCCTAACTGATTCTGGAGACCTTCCTGGACATGTGGAGGTGGCCCAGCTGCAAAGCGTCCCTCAGAACGGCTCCCTGCTAGCAGAGGTCTCGGTGGTTCCCCAGCGGTGGCCCTAGAGAGGGATGTGCCCACGGGTGGCTGTGCCCCAGGGCACCCGGGTGCAGGAACCCCGGACCTGCACAGCTTGGCCGGCTGGAAACGCTGTTGTTACCTCCTCAGAGGGAACCCGGACGGTGCCAGCCCCGAGCAAGGTTGCAGCCAGTGCCTCATGGAAATCAGAGCCTCACAGCCCCTTCCCTGTTAAATGTTTAATACTTCCTCGGTCACGGGCAGGTGGTTGTTAGCGAAAGAGAGCGGGAAATGCCTCATGAGCCAGGCCAGGAGCCCTGCTCCTTCCTCGAGCTGCCTCTGCCTGCCAGGGTCGCCCGTGCACGGCAGGCTGGGGCTGTGCTCCCGTATCTGCAGCATGAGGCTATGCTCCTGCACCTCATCTGCAGCATCGAGCTGTGCTCCTATGCATCGTCTGCAGGCTGGGGCTGTGCTCCCGTGCATTGTCTGCAGCATCAGGCTGTGCTCCTGCACCTCATCTGCAGCATTGAGCTATGTTCTTGTGCATCATCTGCAGCATCAGGCTGTGCTCCTGTGCATCGTCTGCAGCATCAGGCTGTGCTCTCGTGCATCATCTGCAGSCTGGGGCTGTGCTCCTGTGCATCATCTGCAGCATCGGGCTGTGCTCCTGCACCTCATCTGCAGCATTGAGCTATGCTCTTGTGCATCATCTGCAGCATCAGGCTGTGCTCCCGTGCATTGTCTGCAGGCTGGGGCTGTGCTCCTGTGCATCGTCTGCAGCATTGGTCTGTGCTCCCACATCTGCAGCATCGGGCTGTGCTCCCGCGCCTYRTCTGCACAGAGAGGAATGGCCCAGCTGCTCCACGCGGGTCTCCGGCAGCAGGAGCGAAAACRCGGCCCTTGTGATTTTGAAACGGCTGCCTTAGCCAAGGACAGGACTTGTGGCAGCTCACTAGGAAAGCTCTGCTGTCCAAACGGGCTGCAGTTTGCTGCAGTGATCAGGAGCAGAGGGGATTGGATCTCTTCGGAACGGAGGCTTTGGGGCAGGTGGGAGTTGCGTGGCCTGTGCCGCGTCGGGAAGCGCTGTGGAGAAGCCGGATCCGCATCCTCCTCTGAGCGCATGAGGACCAGCATGGAGCAGGGGGCTTCCTGCTGCTGCTCGTGTCCTTGCCAGCCCGGCCGAGAAGAGCTGGGCGAGAAGGCGAGCGCTCAGACACCCTCGTGGGAGGAAGGCTTGTTGAAACGCTCGCCTGGAAGCGGGAGCAACGAAAGCAGGAGCTGAACGGCTTGGCATCGCAACCAAGCACAGAGGAGCAGCCCTGCGCCATGCCCGGGACCCCTCTCGTGCCCTTCACCTGTCCGTAGCCCTTCCCAGGGGCCGTTTCAAGCTTTATGCTGCTTTCGGTGCCCACACACAGTGGTTGTAGACAGACGAGGGGTAAGACATCCTAGAACCTACCAGCGAGCATAAGAAAACCCACCAAGCACAGTGCGCTTTGTTTCAATAYGAAAATCAAATGCAAAGATTAGTAGATATTTTTAGCTGTTTAAAGCTCAGCAGGTGTTTGAAAGGTCAGATGCAAGTCATTGGGAAGGGAAGAAAGAAGAGCAAACAGCAGCGGCCACATGCTTTGGTACGTGCTGCAGCCCGGCAGAGCCCCGGAGAGCCGCCTCGTCACAGGCCGGCGGCTCCTGCCGGGCGCGAGGATCCCCAGCGGGCGCCGGGACCTGCCGGGGCACCTGGCCCCTCGAGCCCCTCGAGCTCCGCGAGCCCCGTGAGCTCCACTCCCGGCAGGCGCCGCGTGTCCGCAGCGCGGCTCCCGGCCCCCGGCCGCCATGGGTCTCCTCGGCCGCGCTGCGCTGCACAGCCCGAGCCGGAGCAAGGTGCCACCGCGGCGTGCCAGCTCTCGTGGCCTGCGCCGGAGCCTCCTGCTTTCATCTGCCAGCCGCTCGTAGCACTGTTTGCTCGTTTTTCTTCGCCTTAGTTAAATATATCCCGACAGGCCTGGTCCRTACTCTGCTCCAGAGGGTCCTCTCGGGAGGCCGTTGTGCAAGTTCAGCCGCTGCTGTGCTGCCTGGGACCAGGYGCCGGGGTGGATGTACAGGGAGAAAGGCAGTCCCAAGGTGCTGAAGATCCAACTACTCAGAGTCCTCCATGGCAAAGGATCAAAACCTCCCAAGGACCCTGAGGGGAAGGGATTCCCCCCACTGTCCTGAGGGGCTCCAAGAAGAGGAACTGTGGAGGCCCCATCACATGGAGCAGCCGGCCAGGAGCAACGCGGACCCCGCGGCATGCAGGGCACGGCCCTAGKTTTGGCCTTGGGTCAGGGAAGCCCGGCGAGGTCTCCCTCCTGCCCCTTGGCAGCTCCGCCGAGCGCCGCTTGCTTCCCGCTGCAAGGGGGATTGGGCGGCGGGCTCAGAGCCGTGCCGAGGGAATGCCACCGTGCTTCCTCCTCGCCGCGACGTCGTGGCCCTCCCGGGGCCGCAGGGACGGCAGGTCCCTCCGTGCAGCATTCGCCTCATCTCGGCCGGCTCCGGAGGCCGGGGCAAGATGCACCTTTGGCTCCTGGCTCTGCTGCTCCCCAGCRCTGCTGCCCCGGATCATGTCCGGTGCGTGTCGGAGCGCGGAGCCTTCCCTACGGGCATGCGCGAGGCAGGCCAGGGTAACACGTTGCTGTCCTCCAGCAAAGAGCTGCTTTGAGAGCACACCAACCGCCCRAGAGGTTGATAGGGAAAGAGTGGAATTAAAAGCAATTCCAAATAAAATCCAATCCCGCCCCTATAAATCCAGMTCTAATGAAACTGTCATTCACTATTGTTTTCCACTGTGCCATTTATTAAAGGGGACATTCTGATTTAATAAAACAGGTGACTAGACCCAGCAGGGTGCAGAGAGAAATGAGAAACCCACTGACAGTGTCGGGCCTCCTTGAAGGGCCTGTSAGGTGCCAATTTCAGCTTATTGGTTTCGATGGCACATTTTTAATATCACCCCTTCCCGTGGAGCTGCTTCATTGTCTGGGGCCAAGTCTGGTCCGTGAATCTGCAATGTGACGATAACACAGAGCCCGGAGGGAGGCAAGGGCTGGATGCCCCCGGATCACAACCACGAGGCACAAGCTTGGGCTTCACTCCAGCACTCCAGCAATCCTTCAAGCCCTCCGGGCTCAAGCAACGCGTCTCCGAAGGCCTGGAGCTGCTCGTGTCGTGTGATCTTTCCTCCCCCTGCCAAAGAGATTTGCATCCCATGCACCAGATTTATTGGGATTTTGTCTGGACCCCCAGGTGCTTACAGGGCTCAGCAGGCTTGGTCCCAAGGCCACTGGTGAACGGGGCATCCTACCGCTCTCCATGAGACTTTCCCCATCACACCTGGATAGGAGCTTTGGTTGTGATTAGGATAAAAAAGAGCAAGAAAGGCTTTAAAGCCAGAGAGGTCGAACCTTTGCTGGCAACGCTCTGCAGCTCAAAGGCACCCGAGTGGCCGCCACACCTCTGTCTTCTGTAACAAAGCAACSCAGCTGCCTCTTAGGACCAGCAGAAGCTTGGGATGCCTTGCAAAGGCTCCGAGCGGGTCGGGAGACTCCACGCGCTGCTGTTCGGCTGTTCTCCCTCCTCCTCAGCAGGCTCTGCCCTCTCCGACAGGCTCTTCCCTGCCCCAGGGTGTGAAATGGACAAGCCAGCCCGGCTCCGAGCGGAGCCCGGCAGCTGGCAAAGCCTCGACTGCGCAATAAAGGCTGCTTTTTTGCATTAAATMGGCCTCCAAAATAGCACCTGAAACCAACAAACTTCCCTTTCAGGAACTTCTGTAATTTGAAACACAACAACAACAACAAAAATCCAGATTTTTTTAAAGTTGTTCATCAAGTGGGACTGTTTCTTCTTTTCATTATTATTATTTTTTTTCCATACATCTCAGCTGGGCAGAGACGGCCCCAGGCTGGTGCGCAGAGGGTGCTCGGAGCGCTTGGTGCTCTTCCACTCAGGTTCCCCTCGAGGGGGCTCAGTGCAGAGCCCCTCCACGGTCCTGCCTTGGTCTGGGAACCAAAGGGAGCCCGAGACATGTCTGCCTGCCACGCTGCCTTCCTGCGCACTGCGCCATCCCGCTGGCGGGGTCTGCAGCGGGAAGCAGCTCGGGCACCGGCCGCTGCTGCTGCTGCTGCTCCTGTTGCTGCTCCTGTTGCTGCTCCTGCTGCCACTGCTGCTGCTGCTGCTGCTGCTGCCACTGCTGTTGCTGCTGCACGGAGGCTCCCGCTGAGGGGACAGCAGTCTGGAAAGCACCAGCTCCTCCCAACGTTTCCCCTCCGTCCCGCTCAAAGCCAAGTGTCCCGCACGGGCAGCAGGCCCTTAAGGCACCCGTGCGTCACTTATCTCTGGAATATCCAGTCTGGGGCCCTGGGTTAAGCTTTGGGCTGCATCCAAGTGCTTTAAGCAAGGCCAGGGTAAGAAGGGGGTGCTCTCCTTGCTCTCTGCAGTGTTTTCCCCTCCACCCCAGCCTTCCAACAGGCTGCTGGTGAAGTGGAGAKCTGCTTCTGGGCAGCAGCGCGCGTTCCGCTCCCCATCGCGTGCCCTGCCACGTCGGCACCTTGTGCCTTGCAGGAAATGCACCYGCGTCCTGGTTCTCACGAGGTGCAGGACACGCTGCGGCTCCTTGCACGAGCGTGCCAGGGCTCACCAAGAAGCTGGTGGCACAGCGAGGRGTGAAGGGGTGCAGGGAGAGCCAGAGTAACACAGGGCAAGAGGCTGTGAGCTCCCATGCGGGTGTTCGTTAGGGGCCGGTGGAAGGGGTTGGATCCACCTCTCTATGCACTTCCTGGCTGTAATTAGGARCGAAAGAAAAAAAAAAAGGAGAACAAGGAAAGAAGAAGTGGAAGAAGTGGAGCTGTGACGCAGGCGGCGAGTGGCAGAGATGCCAGATAGCAGAGGTAGAGCCGGGGTGAAGCAAGGGCTCCCTCCATGGCCAGGGATGCTGGTACCGAATGCCATGCCGGAATGGCAGGAATGCCGAGGGCGGGSGTGGCATGGAGCTGGGAGGAGATGCCTGCCTGGGAGGCAGCAGGGATCACCACCGGAATGAGCTCCATAAGTGCGTGCATTGGGCCCTGTGCAATGTCAAGTCAGGAGCTTCCCGCGGATACAGGGCAATACAAGGAGCTCTTTGCCAGGCGCTGCTGCCGGGCGCTGCGCGAGGGCACGTGGAGCCGCGCGCGCCCGTGCGCCCATGCCGAGCAGCCACTCGGCACGCTCCACTCGGCAGCTCGTTATTCATCCCACACGAAGAAAAGCTCCCAGCGTCAGACTGCGGCAGCCCTGGGTAGCTGGAGCGCGGTCTGTAGCGCTGCCAAATTGCAGATCAGCCAGGACTTTCTTGACAGTTCATTAAGAGTAATTCCTGTTTGTTGGAGCCGCAGCTCAGGTTTATGTGTCTCCTCTTAGCAAAAGAAAAATCAGACAAAACCCTGCTGCCTGTAATCACGCTTAACAGTTTGTTTTGTGTCAGGAACGTAACCTGAAAAAGTGCGAGTTGGATCAGATGCCAAACAAGGAGGACGGGACAAAAAGGAGGAGAAACCCACCAGTTTGGACACTTTGTGCCCCGGCTGGCACGCGACCCACAGCAGGGCTGGCGGGCAGTGTCCCCCCGGGGGCTGCGAGCACAAGGCCGGGGTGCCGGCACGAGGCGACGTGGGCCGCGGCGTGGAGGACGAGTTCCAGTGGGACGTGGGCGCTCAGACGTGAGCCTCGTCCCAGCTGGGCTCCAGAATGGTGCCTAACGCCCCCAAGTACCTTCTGCTCCTTGAAAGACTGTGTTTAAAGGTAATAGTCTGTCTCAGACTGGACATTTCCACTGCCTCCCTGTGCGGATTTGTTCCTCAAAATGCTTCCGTTGGAAACCATTTTGCTTCACAGCTGGGACAGTTACCGGCCTTAAGCTGCTGCCTGGCCTTGGTTGACACGGGGCTGGCTCTGCAGAGGGGTGACCGGGGCTGAGGGACACGGGGCTGGCTCTGCAGCAGGTGGTGTCACTAAATGCACTAGCAGAGCCGAATGGATGGGATTTCCATGCGTTTCCACTGTTGGAAGGTGTCTCGGCTGCAAATGGGAACAAGCGGTGAGGCTGCTCCCCTGCCGGTCCCTCCCAGGTGCAAGAGGCGTTCGGGACCAAGGTGACCCTGCGGAGCGACCACGAGCGTGCGCGGGGGCCCTGGGAAGTTCACCTCCCGGCCTCCGGCGGGCAGGGGTCCGTGTGGCCCTTGTCCTCGGCCATGGGCACAAGGGCTCCCACAAGGGCTGGATGTCCTCCATGGCCTTCATGAAACGTGCTTCTTTCCCCTGCTTTTTCCGCTTGCCCTCTCTCTGCCCGTTTGGGGAAAACAGGCAAGGCTCAGGGAATCCCRGAATTACGTCCCACGTCTCAGCCTCAAGGAGTGATCTGAGACCTTTCCAGCCGCTCCCGGGACGTCCCGTCCACCTACCAGAAAGCTGCCTTGGGAGAAACCCGCTGGCGCAAAGCAAGGAGCGCCGTGCGCCGTTGGGGGGACCGCCCGGAGCTCCTCCTTTCCCAAAGGGGCCCTGCTGGCCTCCAGGGAGAGGGKTTGCCGCAGCGCGGTGTCAGGGAGGCTGCGGAGGCGCGAGTCACGCTCCCTGGACATGGACTGATGCTTGTACRGCTCTTCAGTCTTCAATCCCGGCCCCTGGAGAGCCACGGCGAGCCGGAGCGCCGGTGCAATAAATCTTATCAACTACCGGCGTCCAGCCCAGACCCGGCACAAAGCTCTACCTTAGCTTTTACACCATTGTTATGATTCTATTATTTTATTTATTATCCTTTTAAAAACTTACTGGATTCTCCTCAAAAAGCATGTGCTTACCAGTCCAAAGASAGAAATACAAACCAGCTGTGTGTTTGGTGCAGTCCCTCCCGTGTCTCCCTATGCCTGAGAGCAAGTGAAGACTCAAACACTCCTTCTACCCCATCCCATCCCTTCCCCTTTCCCCAGCAAGGGGCTGGGGTGAGCACGGGTCACTCCGTGCTSTTGGTAGGAATTGCACGTTTTCCTGCTAGGAAGAGGTGAATGAGGTTGTCCTGAGCTCCCTCTGCCCTGCAGGACAAACCTGCGCAGAGCAGCCCCACACAGGGCCGGGACTTTGGATCCCCTCCTGCCTCAGTGCCGCGTTGTGCTCCAGGCCTGTGCTGGGGCACGACCGGGTTTTGGGTGCTTTCGTTGGGCACCGTCCCCGTTCAGGGGCAGGAAGACGATCCTGTGCTTGAGCAGTGACTAAACCCGCAATCCTTGGAACCCTCGACCCAGACGCTCTTTGGACCTTTCCACCTCCAAACGCCCCTACTGCCCGAGTGCTCCTCCGAGCAGGTTTCGCTGCCCCTCAGACACCTTACGCACGCCACTGCCCTAAGACATCCTAACCCCACCTTCTCCCTGGTTTCCTGCGTGCCGCCGCCCCTAACTCGCAGGCTGCACGGAGCTCCCGGTCGCCCTCCTGCCGCGCTGATCGCTGCTGTTTAGAGCGAGCGGGAAGTGCGACCTCCTGATGGACGGGAAGATGAGCAGAGAAACTGCTCAAGACTCGGTTTATCTCCTGAGCATTGGGCCACAGTAAACGGAAAGGTTGTGGTCGTAACTCCTGCTCCTCGGGTGCACGATGGAGCTCTGTGCTCTGGCCCTGCCCCGTCTTGGATGTGCGGAGATGGGAACGTCTCTGTGTCGGGCGCGAGGCCGTGGGACCAGGGGGAGCGAAGGTGCCCGTGCGAACGCCCTTGCAGAGCCCTCGTGTGCTCCTGCGCCGCGGGGTTGTCCCTAAAGCCCTTCGCCGTGCTGCACGTTTCCCTGGTATCGCACGCAGAGAAAGCCAGCAGGTCAAGCCTGGGAAGCTGCCGTCACCGTCAGCGCCGTTAGGAGAGGTCGGGGGTGCGCTCGGGTGCGGGAGGACAGCGGAGCCGGTGGGCGGGTTCTGCCCTGGTTTCACCCGCAGCCCCGCTCCAAGCCGGGGCAAGGCGATGTCCCGGGAGAAGAGGCGGCCCCGTTTCATGGCGTGCACGTGGCCCGGGAGCCGCGCACAGCCGCGAGAGCAAATCAACCACCGACGCACCAGCGTCGACCCGCACACCGTGCATCTGTCTGCTGCAGATCCGGGCCGCGGCCGGCGCTCCCATCGGGGCTGCAGCCCCGCCACCCCAGAGCAGGCAACTTGGCACAGCAGGTCATAGTTGAAAACTTTATTCATATAAAACCTCATATTAAGAACATAAAAAGATTGCATCTTAAAAAAAAAAAAAAAAAAAAAAGATCTGCAATTATTTACAGCAGTATTGCACAAGTAAAGTGGCAATTACCCTGTCCAAAATTCATCAGTGCAAAACACAAGTAAGCCAGGGAAATTGCGATAAAAATGCTACATACGCTGGGTCCTATGAAACGGGTTAGTGATTAATCAGGCGATGTTTGATGTTTAACGTGGGAACCCAATGTTAAAGCTGGTCCAGAGGAAAGCGGCCAGGCTGGAGGACAACTTGGTTTTGAAAGGGAGCGACAATAAAACAGGGTCATGGAGAAGTCAGGCCTTAACTTTCGGTAATGCTAGAAATCTCTCCCATGCCTAAACTGCTACTGGGAAACGGGACTCAGGCACTTTCGAAGAAAACCAAAAGGAAACAAACCCTTTACAGGAACTTAAATAAGCAGAAAATAAATATACACCATTTCTACAAGTTACAGCATTATGGAACAGTAGAGTGCATTAATTACACAGGGGAGGGGAAAAAAAAGAGAATCTACAGTATTTACCAAGTTCAATCTACAAAAAAAAAGTTTGGAAAAAAACCCAGTAATTCTTTGACTTATTTATAAGGCTGTACAAAACTTACATGAGAGAAAGGAAAGGAAATACATTGCACACAGATATTTGGCTCAGATGATGAAAATGAAAACACGGTGCTCTACTCTAATAAATACTCCAGTATTTACAGTTATCAGAAGAAGTACAACATGGAGCACGAGATTCAGCCTGGTTTCTCCACAGCCAAAGGGGACTCCTCATCATATCGTCCTTCTGGCGGGACAGAGGTAGCGGAGGGGATGCGAGCTTGGACACAGCGCCCGGAGCACGTGCCACGAGCCCCGGTGACACCGTGGGGGCAGCAAGAAGCCGCCCTCAGCTACGTCCCTTCCGCCGCTCCTCCTCCTCCAGCCACGGTCACCGGTTGTTTCCCACCTACTCCTTTGCCCCTAAAGATCTTCTGCATCCCAGGCCAGCGCCCGGAAGAGACGCGTCTCCTGCAGAAGACCCCAAAACACGGAACGATTATGGCTGGAGAAGACCCTCGGGATCCTCCTCCTCCATCTGCCAGCACGTGCCAGGGAAGGAGCATGGCCCTGCACATCTACCGGGAGGCCTCCCGGACAGGCACAGGCAGCTCCTGCACGGAGTTCAGGCCGCAAGGTTTCATCCGCCCTCAAATACAGCAGCACGGTGGCGCTCAGAAGGGCTCCTCCCTACACTGCAACGCAGCACAAAATCTGCCATCAGTTTGGGGTCGGGGTTTTTTCCCTCCTTTTCCTCTTTGGTGCTGGTGAAAGCAGGAATCAAGCGGGGCGGGAAGCCCTGCCGACAGCCACGGAGCCTCTCCAAGCAGCCGTGACCGCGCCGCTCATCCCCATCACTGCTGCCTCCGGCTGCCCTGGACGTGCCCAGCACAAAAAYGGCCTCGGAAAACCTTCAAAACGTCAAAAAGAAGATCTCGGGTTCCACAGTAACACGCTAACCGCGGCTGAGGGCAGGTCCTGAAGTGATGCAGCGGGGCCTCCACCTCCGGGTGCAGGACTGCAGAGTTTGAGGATATGTTTTAACCTACCTCCGAGAACGTTTTATTGCTGCATTATCCAAAGTGATCAACGTTATATATTATATATAATATACAATGTGTGAGCATCTTCACGCACACAATTCAGAGAAAAAAAAWTCTAAAAAGGCAATCTGGTGGAATGGGGTTTTTGTTTGGTTTGGTTTGGTTTTTTTTGGACCCTAAGAGTCTGACAGTTAAATCTGGAATTTCAGCATTAAAAAAAAAAAAAGAAAAAAAAATTTAAATGAAAAAAAATCAGTCAGCAGGAAATAGGCTATTTGCATCATGCAAATATGCTTAGATTTGGGGTTACGTTAGATATTTACAGACAAATGAAGTGCTGATTTAAATCCCTCCCCACTCCTCCAGCGGCCTCTTTCCTGCAGGCAAATACTTGGGAGGGAGAGGGAGATCTCTGGTTCCTGGCATGTCCCATCCCTGACGAGGACGAGGGAAGGAAGGGGCTGCAAGACTGTGCAGTAACGTTTGTAATACAAACTAAGGCAGCTCTGCAGATCGGCCGGCTCAGTTTTCTCCACTGCAGAATAGATCCAAGAGGAGCGTACAGGTTTCCAGGAGCGACGGAAAACGAGTCAGTATCTGCTGAGTATTTTCTCTGAGATCCATGTTTGAAAAAAAATAAAAAACAAAACCAGACTCTCGGACGGGGTCCTGCTTCAGAGCGCCCGTAGGTCCGTGGCGAGGCGAGCGCCCCGGTGCCTCCGAGCAGGCAGAGGAGCCGGCAGCCAGCGCGCCGTGGTTCCCGCCGGCGGAGCCCGCGGCGCCTCCGGGACGTGCTGAAGGAAGGACGCCTTCCAACCTGCCTGCCCAGGGCACCACTGTGCTGGTTCTCGGCGGACGTGCAGCAGGAGGAGCCCAGTCCAGGCGCCCGCTCTCACTGCATTCTCCAGATGAGGCGGATGATGTAATGCAGGAGGCGCAGGATGACGATCTGGGGATTTCCTGCACGATTATCCAAGAAACCCTAAGGAAAGAAAGCAAGCAGAGAGCAAAAGCGGCCTTAACTTCACACCCGCCGTCCCCTGCGCGATGCCGTACGGGCAACACGGAMAAGGCACCTTCTGCTCTGCAATTCTAAAACAACTCGAGGATTGGGGTGATGACGAAAAGAGGAGCCATCACTTAGTGAGCTCTTATTGAGGAAAGGCAATATACTACCACCTAAGCTGGCCAATATTATTGCTGGTTTTGAACTTGGTTGGATRGAAGAACATCACAGCTTCTAGTTTACCAGGCCACAAAACGTATGTGGTTATTAAGGAGGGAGGACTCCCAGCCTCTACTGACAACAACGCAGTTGAACACCTCCATGGAGTCTCCCTCGGAAGCTGCATATTCTGCCTAACCAGTGTGATGGCATCGAACGCCCTTGGGGAAAGATGGTGGTAAGGCGTTTTCCTACACATAAACGGCCTGTTCATGGTCCTGGCAGGGAAGAAGAGAAAAAAATGCAAGGAGGCAACAGGGTATTCTCCATGTGTCTCTATTTGTCTACGCTCTCAGACTYAGACTGGGATTTGTCCCTCTGGAGTTACAGGATCGCTGGTTCTCACCCTCCAAACTCCACGTTTCTTTCCACCAGGGATTAGGAAACATAAATATGGTCCTTCAGACTTGCTGAAAACACAACAAGAATGAACACATGCGAAGGAAACCCCACACCACCCCCAACCCCCAGCTCGCACCCTTCCCGGGGCCCAATAAATAAATAAGCCCCCCGAGCTCTGGAGGAAAGGGGTCCACACACAGGCCAACAACGCGGGACTGAGGAGCCAGGGGCGAGGGCTGGGAGACCCCGCGGTGCTGGGGGACGGCGGCGCCAAACCAGGGGCTCTTTCCCACCCCTTGCACTTGCAGTCTGGCCGCGCGGTGGAAGAGCCGCCTGGGACGGAGCAGGGAAAGCAGCGAGCGCTCATGAGCCCTTGTTTATTAGAAAAGGCAATGCGGGAATCACCGCGGCAGGGTGTCCACCACGGCGGAGCCCGGCGCCGGCGCTCCCGCTGCCCGCCGGCGGCTCCCGCGAGCACGTGCCAGAGCAAAAGCAGAAGCAGCCCAAGCTGCAGGGCATCTATTTTTAAGGCTTTTTGGTTTTTTTTTTTTAATTGCAAAACAGAGGTCCAGACGTCACCCTCTTTCCTCCTCTGCTCGCGAAACGAGGCGCTTCGGGCTATGTTTAGCTCTGCAAAATCACGCTCGCGTGCGCCGCGGGCAAGAGCAGAAACGGGGGGCCTGGCCCGGAGCAGAAAGCAGGGCCTTTTACACCGAGATGCAAACGCTGCCCCTCGGCTAAGCCACCGAGGCAGAGGGCAGGAAAAGCAGGGAAACAAACAGGAAAAAAGAAAACCCTAAAAAAGTCACAAAAAAGCACCCAGATTTTACTAATAAAGTGGCAGAAGTAAGTGAGGCAGCAAAACCAAGAGGAGACTTTTCTTGTCGGGCGGTTTGGTCCCGTGATGGATGGAAAGGACACAGCCGTGCTGCCCAAGGGGATGGATGCCCCTCAACCTCCGCGCCGCACTGCAAACCAGGAGCAACTCAAAGCGAGGGGGCTGCGGAACCGGCAGCGCTTGCGCTGCGCTGACCTGCCCGGCAGCTTCCACGTGCCCAGCAAATGCTGCTCGGGCCCTGCGTTTCATCCCGCGTTTCTGCCCTCCGGGAGGGCCTCAAGATGCGGGGCAGAGCGGCCGGGGACGGGCGGCCCCTCGGCACAACCCTCCCCATGTGCTGCTCAACCAAAAGGCTCCGACTTGGAAAACACGGCGCTTTTCTCCCTAAATAACCAGACAGATCAGTACAAGCAGAAGACGTCTATTCTGGAGGCAATACTCCTGTGCAAGGAATCTGCAACAGCCTAAACGCGCCGAAACTCACTTTTACTGAAAGCAACGCAGGACAAGAGTTCATTAGAGTCTGCTTAAGCCAACGGGGACCATTGCTGCTCTAGACTTGAACCAGAGAACTGCAGAGACACCATGTTCCACAACGGGCTTCTCCAATGCTCACATCACACAGGCAGGAGCAACACAGTGACTTGGGAAGAGCAACCATGGACCCATCATGGAGATTCCCCCTTTCAAAGAGGGGAAAACAAATAAAAACAAAAAATCCCACCCCAGGAAACTCCAGGGAGGTTCCTGTAGGTTCCGGCTACAAGTACGAGAGTGAGGAGATGCCACCCCGAGAACCATCTTACTCACATCTCCACAACCACCTATGACAGGCACTGAAGAGCTTTTCCCAGAGTCTGCACCACCAATTTCAGCTCCCAAACCSAGCACATGCAGCCAACACCCCTCTCACACCTGCAAGGAAAACAAGTGCCAGGAAGACAACTTGGAAAGGGGCAGAATCCACCCCCCTCCCCAAGCTTCTCCTTCGGCTGGTTCGAGGATAASACAAGAGAACAAGAGCAGATCACACGTTGCTGAACTCCCCAGCGCCCGTTCGGCAGGCGAGCCGAGAAGGAATCAGCAGCACAACTCCAGAAGCCAGCAGGAACAATGAGCAAACAGAAATACTAACGAAATAAAACAAGAGCACTGCGGTTCTGCCAAGCCTTCTGGATCAGCCCACTCCACGTGGGAGAAAAGATGCATTCCACCTATTTTTGCTGCAACACAAAGGTAAGAGTTTACAATGCTCCAAATGCACGTCTCTTAAAAAAGCAGCAGTCTCAGGCTCCTTGTAAAAAAAGAAAAGAGCAGTCAGCGATCAGACCCCATTTGGTATCTGTGACCGTATTTCCACCGACACGAGCGCGAGGAGCCAGGCAGGTGGGTGAGCACAGGAACGTGCTGCATTAGCATGCTGCCTGGGTCCAAAACCCTGCACCAGGTCCCACACGTGACTGCTCCTCAGCTCCAGGCAGGGCATCCTTTCCAGGGAACTGCTCATTCCAAAAACACATACCAAGATATAAAACTTTCAGAGGCTGTTTTAGTTTTTCAGAAGTTCTTCCTCATTATCCACAAGTCCTAATCCAGCAATAGAGCACACTCGCAGAATTGGCTTGCAATTCTGTGAATAAAACCATGTATTTTACACGTGGAAGCTTCCAGTCCTGATTTAAAGGTTATTCTGAACTCCTTTAACAGCTCGGTAATGGCAAATGACTCTGCAGGACAGGCAGCACATCCAAGCAAACACAACCACCCGCACTCCCCTTGTACAGCTCAGTGAATGAAACACTTGCTACAGAACTCACTTCCAGGCCCTTTCGGGGACTGCACAGAAAGAAATGGAAAAGAAAGCTCTGCGAGTTACCCTTCTGGGACAATAGGAGGCATTGAACTCATCACCAATGCGCCGCAGCTCCTGTGCAATCCACATTTCTGGCTGTGCATCTTCTGCTGCCGAGTGAGACCGCCACCTGGAAGCTGCACAAGGAAGAAAAAAAAAAAGAGAGAACATTTGAGAAAACAGCAAAACAAGCAGACTATCGGGGCTAGCAAAACTCAATGCCCAACTTGGTCTGTTTTTTCTAAATACAAAACTCAAGAGTCCTCCAAGCACGAGATGGCCGGGACTGGTGTAACCTGGAGCAGCTTCTAGGGGGGCCACCWCGGTGCCGCTCTCACCGCCTTGTCAGCCCATGAAAACCATCAAGAAACAAGCASCTCTCCTAAAAGCCGAGCCGGAACCTCTCCCCACACCCCCTAAYGACAACGGGGCCCGCCTGGCACCGTGGAAACACCATGGGCACGTGGGCTGAAGGAGCCGGGCTCGCCAGGGAATGCTGCGTCGTGAGGACCACCACCATTGGGGCAACCCGTCCACGAGCTGACTCATTCACCCGGGGACCTTGTCAAGGGTCAGGTATTTCCCGTGCCACTGCACACGGCAGGAGCAGGGCGGGCTGTCATTCGGCTCCCCCTCGCGCTTCTCCAGGAGCTGCTCTCTTCCGACACAGGCTGAAGCACCTCCAAGAAGCACCTGGAGGGGCTTCTGCTCAGACCCAAGGCTGGCCGAGTGATGCAGGCACAGATTTGCTTCCACATCGCAGGAGACAGCCCAAAATGCCACRCTCGGACCRCGGGAAGAGCTGAATCTCTGCACCRCCACGAGCGCCGCTGGACACAGGGCACATCCAAGAACAAAACCAGCCACTGCGATTCCCACAKGGCACTCCCACCCTCCGGCTTCTCTTCTCAGCAAAACCACCTTTTTCCTTCCTTCATAAACGGCTCGGTTTCCTTGCAGGCGCAGCAGCAATTTCTGCTCTAACCTCACCAAACCTCTGTCCTGACAGTTCAAGGGAATTCTCATGTTTCTTCCCCAAACGGTTCCGACTCCAACAAGGAGAGGGGAACGACTGCTCCTGTTGCGCTGAGCAGCGAGCCACAATTTGATTTACAYGCAGAGAAGCTGCTCTCAGAGCAATCCTAAGGACTTTCTGTCTCTGCTAAAGAACTGGAGCTTTCCTCCACTGAATATTACGGTCCAGAGTTTAAATATAAAACAACCCAGATCTTGCAAACCGGCTCAGAAAACAGAACTGAGCTTACAAAAGGAAAAGAACCAATACATCGGTTACGCTCGACCGTACCTAACCAGCCCCTCGGGTTTCCATCTTAACAAGTTTCTAAACAAATGACAAAACAAGTGCCCGATCCCTGCAGGTACCGGGTAGGGGAGGACGGAGGAGCCCATGATGCCCCCGGGGCTCCGCACGCCGCCTGCGCCACCTCGACCCCGCGGGCAGAGAGAGCCCAGGGCGGGCGTTACGGCCCCGAACGGAGCCAGCGCACACCCAAACCCACGCAGAACAGGAGCGTGTCACGAGCACAGCCCCCAGGCTGGAAAGGGAGCCGCGACGGAACACAACCGGCTTCCAATAYCCAGATACTCAAAGGATTAGTAGGGCAGTTAAATATATATATATATATATGTATATATAAAAATATATATAAAATAGATGTCTGGCTCCAAAGTGCCTGGAAAATGTATTCCCGTGCCAAGGGAAGGCGGCTTGGCTCGGAGCACCGGGCTGTTTCCACACAGCGGGAGCGAAGCAGTGCCCGGGGAGGCTGCAGCGGCACCGCTGCTTCCCTCCTGCCAGTGCCAGGACCACGGAGCGCGGCCCTCGCCCGCTCGGCACGAGGACACGGGGACGCAGATCCCGACGGTGCCGGGACCACGGAGCAAGGCCCTGGCCCGCTCGGCACAGGGACAGGGGGATGCAGACCCCACCGGGGTGGCCAGCACGGCCCCCTGCCCTGTGCCTCGTGCCACAGTGGCTCTGGTGGCCAAGAAATTCATAGCACGGCTCGTGGTTGAGAGCGAAATCGGGCTGAGGTTTCAGCAAGGACTTTCTGCGGCGCCGCCGYGCCGCGGTGCCGGAGGGAGGGCGGCCACTCATAACGGGCGGCACACGCCGCGAGAGGAACTCGCAGCCCGCCCTGCCCGCGCGAGCCCCGCGCCACCTGCCCCTGCACCGCACAACGGGGGAGGGAGGGAGGGAAAATCCCGGGATGCTTCAGGATGCTGGCGGAGCAGGCCCCGCTCCCCACAGGCTGATGGATGGAGGACATCCCGGAGGCTTCTCCGGGCAGGAAAGGYTCGCTGGACACGCACTACCCAAGGCTCGCTGGACGCGCACAACGTAAGCGAGTCACAGGGGCTGAGCCAACAGCCCCGGGTCGGGCACCGCTTCCACCCTCGCTCCTTCCTCCAGCACTGGAAGCAGCTCCCGGGAAGTGAGAGACGGCACCAAGGGGCCGGGATCTACACGGGCCCCCTAAAGCCGCGATCTGCACCATGGCRTGGGCTGGCACCCCAGGAGAAGAGCTCCTTCTCTCGGGGACCTCCTTGGAGCTGCCARCGAGCGCCTCTCCATGGGGATACCCCACACGCGCTGCCCACGTGGCATCACACAACGGAGGAGCTGCAGGGACAGCACCACCACCACCCTCCCCTGCGCAGAGCCGCACGGATGGGGCTGCTCCAACGGAGACCAAGGGGACGAGGCACCGGCCCTCCGACGTCCAAGGTCTCTGGCCGACAGGCCCACGAGCCAGCGTCGGGCTCCTGAAGGCAAYGCTCCAATACAGCCCCAAGTGTGGCACGGCTGCGGAAAGGCGGAACGAGAAGGGGCGGAAAACAGGCTGGGACAGAAAAAAAGAACAGGAAAGGAGAAAGTAGAAAAGAAAAARGTTGAAAGAGACAGAGAAAAAGAACAGAGGAAAAGGGCAAAAAGAAGGCCAAAAAGCAAGCAAGAAAAAAAAAAAAAGTGCAGCAGAAAAGCAAAAGGAAGAGTCAAGTGTTGTTCAGAGGGCAGCAGGAACAGAGATCCAGGCTAGATGCTGGAAACTAACGCCAGGCCCTGGGGCTAAGGTCTGGAGTGGCTCCCAAGGTGCCCACGGCYGGTGCTGGCCCAGCCCACTGTGCCCCTTGTCCCAGTGGGTGACACCACGCCTGCCCCAAGCCRYGTGGGAAYGGGCAGGTTGCTGCAGTSAGGAACAGGAGAGGAGGAAAAGGCRGACGGGGCTGGCAGAGCCTCGGGGGCAGCAGGGCTGGACACACCACGAGGCGATTCTCCTGCCACGCGCAGGTCTCGGCTGGACCCCCAGCCTTGCCCTGCCGCTCGGGGGATGCGCTGCAAGACCACGGGGCCGCTGAGAAGACARGGGCCACCCCAGTGTCCCAAGCGGCCACGAGCCACCCCGGCAGGTCTGTGCCTTGGAGGCACCCCATAGAGCCACCAGCACCACCCCGCAGAGCTGCCTCTCGAGCAGACCCCRAGCAGCCTCCTTCCACCTTCCACCTCCGCGCCCGCGGGCTCTTCGAGTCCAGAGCGTGGCACCACTAACACCATCACCAGCCCACGGTCCGGGTACAACTTTTGGCTTGTTCAAGAAAACCTCCCTGTGAAAACAATGGAAACGGCTCCAGCTGAAACAGCAGGTTATACACATGGAGCTCCAGGAGGAAACTTACMCCGCACGTCAGACGGGTCCCGCTCCAAGAACAAGACCGGGCGCTGGCCGTAAGAGCCGGCCAAGCGCGCGCCAAAGTCCCCGCGGAGGAACCYGGTCCCTCCGCACGCTGCAGCGGGTCCCCGCGAGCTGGCACCGAGACGGCAGGGAAGCACCGGGCACCGCAGGAAGGTGCCTGCACCCCTTGGGAGGTGCTGAACGCACCCGCGCTGCTGCCAGGGCGGAGGCCGAAGGCAGGAGCATGGCAGCCTCCAGAAGGGAGGGAGGGAGGGCATCACGCCCTGGGCATACACAGACTTGTCAGCTTCTTGGTTTAAGGTTTCCCCATTCAGTTCGCCTTTCTGCTACAGCCTCAGGGTTTTCCCCGACTTTTTCACATTGACTTTACCTGAAAGCACCGCTTCCCGCTTCACGTCAAGCCACGGGCGTTATACTAGTGTTTACCAGCATGCTTTCATTCACAACAATTATTATTACTTATTCTCACACAGGTTGCTGCCTCCTCTGCTGGAGGAAAAGCAAAACAGTTCCACACGGAGCACGAAAACCTCAGGCGTCTTTCCCCTCTTCTGGCGGGCAGGAAAACACACCACGATCAGAATAGCACAGAGGAAGCTAAATTACAAATCACTTCTACGCACCTGCTCCAAGCGCCTCCAGGAAAAACACACACAAAGCCCGCACGTGCACCTCCTGCTCCTGCAGATAAAGCTGCTCCTCGGGAAAACAGCGGAGCTGAGCGGCGCCCATTAGGGGACGAGCTCGGTGGCTCTTCTAGCTCCTCTGAGGGGCTGTTTTCTTCCCTCAGGTCACTTTATCCCAAGTGCCCTCACTGCTATTGCTCCGCATGGGACCCACCGACTCTGCCACACTTTTCTTGAATCTTTACAGCCCTTTCCAGGGACTGGGAGAAATTCCAGGGGCTGGACCTTCAACTTGGCTAAAGCTGCGTTGGGAAGACACTTCTGGACAGGAGGGAGGGAAGACCACCAGAAGACACACGGGCAGGGCATGTTGAGTTAAGATGGAAAAGCTGGTTCAAGCTATGAAGGACATGCTATTGACTAGCCTGAAACGCTTCAGGTTCAAGCATCCACCCCAGCAGCACAACAAGACTGCAGAGCAACCAGTTTCCTAGGGAAGCTGGAGGAACAAATGGAAAATATAACCCCGGGACATGCTGGTACTTCTGTTTTGCTTCTTTTGAATAACGGAGATCCAAAAGCATAACAACCCATCTCCTATCCATCTCCTCCGGCATTCCTTAGGAGGATGTAACATGAGGATCTCCCTCCTAGCACCAAATCTCCAGCAAAACCTCCTTGATTTACCATCAGGGTCCTCTCCACAGGCCTGGAAAAGTCAAAGTAGCTCATCACTGCTCCTCCTTTACTCACCCTCAGGAGCATCTTTCCTAATACGCCAAGCCAACCTCGCACAGCAAGCTGCTCATCCAAGAACATCTCTTTGTTGCTTCATTTTTATTTTCTGAGAAATGAGACTATGCACTTTAAACGACAGCATGAGATGCAATAGAAGGCTTTTAAAAGTAGACTCTAGCACAGCAAATTGAACCTTCTCAGACCCAAAGCTGCAAACACTACCCTTGCAACAATTCACCCTGCAAGTGAGGAGTCCAAGATCCCCTTTCCTGCCACTGCAGAATTCCTCATCCCACGTCAAGAACGCCATCCTGCCTTTTCTTTCCAACTTTTAAATAAGTCATTAACACAAAAAAAAAAAAACATATAAAAGATAAAATTGCCATGAGGCCATCGTTTCATGAGCCCGCTGGGCGGCAACAGTCCCAACGCCCCTCACCTTGCAGCAGAGCCGAGCAAGATGCACCCCATCTGCCCGAGCACCTCAGCCCTGCCTGGGCCAGCGGAGACGTCCGTGATGGAAGGTTCTCACCTGAGACCGGCCAAAGGTGCCTCAAAAAGCCTCTCAGCCTTGCAGCATTGAGCAGGCCTTGTCCTCTTACCTGCACGGGGTCTGCGAGCAAACGGCAGCCTGCCCATGGCCCGCGGCACCCGGTGCCACCGGTGGTGTGTCCTGCGGGAGCCGGCACCGGCACCGGCCCACGCGGGAGCGGGGCGGCGCTCCACTCGGGATGCTCGTCCAGGCGGAGGGCATCGCTCCGCTCCCCGKCTCGGCTCCTCCACCTCGCTGCCCGGCAGGCTCGTTCTCCACTCCCAGTTGGTATCTGGTATCCCAGTAACGTCAGCAAAGGTCTTAGAAATTCCARGGAGGCGGCTTGGGAGCAGAGCGGGAACTCGCTCCTCCGAAACGCTCTTCTGCTCCCCACAAAACAGGCTAGAAACACTGCTCCGCCCCACGCCCTGAACACAGCGCCTGTTCTTGCTTACAGGACACTCACATTTACTATTAAGTGCCATTTTGCTGGTGCCTCCTGGAGACGCTCTTCATCTCACAGACCCACAGTGTCCTACAGGGATTTGGCTGGCATCCCTCCCCACCCACGGCCCAGAAACAAGACCCACCTGATTTTAAGAGAGCCTCTCGTCCCAGCAAAGGTATGCAGAAAAGTTCAACAAAAAGAGAGCACTGGGTTCCTTAGGGAGGCATTGATTCCAGTGTGCGAGGAGCACCACCACGCATCCTATCACAAACACAAACCTTGGTCCCTGCCTTGCCAAGCAGGTGTTCATACGGAACACGGAACAGCAGAACAATTAACAAGTTATTTTTTAATCTGTTAGGACGCCCTTGCACAGCTGGAGYGCASAGCACGTCCCCATGCGCCACCCTCYACCACAAGTGACCCAGTGCCAGCGAGGGCACAACCACGCGGCACACTGAGAACTAGCAGCACTCATCCAATATCCCAAGGCCATGGAACCGAGGGACRTGTGCGGATACAGCACTAAGAACAAGCAATCCATTACGCCCATATAACCGAAAATTAACACTTCCTTGTGAGGCATTAGTGAAAAAAGTGCCAGCTACTGAGGAGAAATCAACACTGTTTGGGGGTGCTGGGCAGACTTAATGAAAGGTTTCTTAAACCTCATTTTTTTCCCTTTGTGAAGAAGAAACCCTTAACATCTGCTTCCCTAACACCWCGGAGCAGTGCAGAGTCTCAGCAGTTACTCGGCTACACCATTAGAAACCCGTCTGCGCGCACGGGCCGYGTGCCGGCCCGCCAGCATCCCCGGMCCGCTCCTCCCTGGGAACGCGGGGCACTCGGCCCTCCCTCCTTGGAGCAGAGACGTTCCTGCGGAGTCCGTGGGGCATCATCCACCAGAGCCTCCCCTGGCAGCTCCCGAGCCTTCCCCTACGCCTTCCTCGAGGCGAGCCGGGCAGCAAGGCGCAGCCTGGGAGCTGCGGTCCCTGAACGACAATAAAATCGCGCTACAGCCTCACGTTTCTCGCTTAATCACGTCTGGAAGCAGCCAAGGGTCTCGTTTAAAGAGCTGGCGGATTCTTCCAGTCGCTTATAGTTGTTTAGGATGATGCCCCTAGCAACAATAACAGAACAAAGACTTGAGTAAAACCATCGTTTCAACAGCATGCGCAGAGCTCTCCATAGGGATGGAAAAGCAGGAGCTTGGGAACTTAGGGAAAACTTCCATTGGTGTCTGGAGTACTGGCAAAAAAACCCGTTATTTAGTGCTAAATAATAGCTGTGACCATCTTTCACTGGAGCACCCCAGTATCCCCGTCTAGTAATTCTAWGTGTGTTTTCTACACAAGGTTGTGAAACCAGTATTAAGCTGTAATTACTGCAATAATGTCAGAAAATCTTTCCTAAGGGCATATTACAGTAAGCACTTTGCAGCTGTAACCACAGCCATTAACTATAAAAAAAAAAAAAGAAAAGAAAAAAAAAAGAAAAACGCTGTTTTGATCACATCGAGCTCCCAGCTACGTTCGCTATCGACCACGGAACGGTATCGGCAGAGGCCCCCGCGCACAGGGCACGGGCCGCCTCACTCTCGGCACGCTCCTCTCGTTAACGCCCGCGGTTCATCACGCGGGCGGCGCGGCGTTCCACGCTGCCGTCACCGGAGCCTCCACACGTAAACAAACCACGGGCGGCGACACGCGGGGCTGTCAAACCCTGACCTGGGCTTCGGGAACGGGGCTCCGTGCCCCCGGCCACGGCGCGTTATTTAAGAACAGGGTCTCCCCGGCACGCCAGCCCCAACGCGGCGCACCCCGCGCAGCGCAGCGCATCGCGGGGCGGGAGTCACTGATTCCACTCGCCGTCCCCACGCGGAAACCTGCCTGTTGCCCGGCACTCGCGGAGGAACAAGGAGGAAGGCAGGAAAACCCGCCGGGCGCTGCGCGGCCCCGCTGCTGCGGGTGGAGCGGCGGCTGCGGGGCCGGGCGCGGTGCGGGCCGCGCTCCGGAGCGGCTCCCGAACCGCCGAGCGCAGGGCGMGAGCCGGCACCGCAAACGCGGCGTGGGCGCCCAGACCGCCCTCGCTGGGGGCTATTCCGCAGCGCCAACACGGGGAGAGCCCGGCCCCACGCTAACAGCGAGCGGGCGCGTGAGTAAACAAACAAACGCCTCGCACGCGCCCCAGAGCGCGCAGCTCCAGGGCACCTTCCCGAGCAGCTCCCCGCGGCGCGGCTCGTCCCGTCCTCCCCGGCGCCGCCGCCCCCGCCGCGGCCCCCCCCGCGCTTACCCATGGCGCTCAGGTAGTGGTTGAAGGCTTGGCAAGGGGGGCTGGGGGTCTGCGTGGCCTTGTCGCAGCTCATGGGCGCGGGGCTCCGCTCCGCGTCGAAGGAGAAGTAGCCGCTGGAGGAGCGCGACAGCAGCGAGGAGCGCCTCACGAAGATGAAGAGCGGCGAGCGCGTGGCGAAGGGCGCGGGGCTCGCGGGGGGCGCCACGGCCGCCTCCGCCTCGGCCGCCGGCTCCGGCGCCGGC